>CAJOBZ010000021.1:3372500-3687500 GCA_905332375.1 Pieris macdunnoughi | reverse complement strand
CCCATGCCATATTTGGTGTAACAATAATAATATTAAAAACAAAAAGTGCGTGCGTACAAAGTACACAATATGTCTGAAGTGAAACTTCTTTGGTAAACTAATTTTAGTCACTAACAAATTTAAGTCTAGTTCATCTTTATACAAATCTTAAACTTTAGATTTCAGAGATTTTAGAGGGAGGGAAAAAGGAAGATATGTTAGGAATTTAATTGTCATTAAAATATTAAAAGTGTCGGAAATTAGCAAAAAATTATATATATTTTTTTAATTTATTAAAATATTTTTTTTTCTCCATGGCTATTTGCTTCATGCTACATTCGCCCTTTCTCACTCTCTCAATCGGTCTCAATTGCTCTGTCCCTTTTCTTGCGTTTCATCCGTAAAAATTTTACCCTCATGCGCCTAAAGAAGTTTCACTTAAAAAAAACTGCGTTCACTTGGTTTAGGCCCGTGTGCAATAGTGTACCAGGTTTGATTAATTCCATCCTGAGCTAAAGTAAACAATTAACAAACATTATAATAATAACACGTTTTCATCACAGTAACACAAACCAGGAGAAAAATAAAATTAATAAATTAAGACTAAATAATAAAATGGGCGGTCTTACAGTAAACAAGCAGTTTCCAGTCAAAAGAAACAAAACTGGCATTAAAAATATTCTCGGATTATAGTTAACACACATTTAATTTTATAAATTGGTAATAGAAAAAAATAATAACTCTTTTATATATTTATGGAAAGAGTAATGGCTACTGTATTACAAATTAATTTTAAAAGCTATCAGAAATTCTTGAGCTCTCCCAACTCCCACACTTTGACAAAAACTAATTAAATACTTAATCCGTATAAAATAAAGTTCAATGAGACAGGTCCCACGTCAAGGTGCGGTTACAACCGGGATTTTAATTAAATTGGCAAAGGTTGTGGATTAAAAATGAAAGTCATATAACTATTACAATAATAAAGCCCTGATATGACTTATGAACCATTAGTACTTAATTACGTCAAGGCAGAATACAATATCAGTATCACCTCGAAGTCCATCTATTCTAATGGCGTTTTTGCCACACACCAATACTATGTGGTACCAGGCTGCCCACTGAATTATTTTCGAACCAATTCGATTTAGGGTCCTTAATGAAAAGAGCGTACCTATTCTTAAAAGGCTGTCAACGCACTTGCGAGCCTTCTAGCAGTGTGAGTGTCCACGTGCGTTATCACTTAACATCAGCTGAGCCTCCTGCCCATTTGCCTCCTATATCATAAAAAAACAACAATGTATTTCACCTAACACGGTTTGTGGTCGCTGCTGACGTATTAAGGTATAAGGCATGTTCAAAAATGCGACCACATAGCGATTCACATATTAACTTGCAGTGGCGCTGAATAAAGGTTAAGATTACGCATTTTTTGGTATCCTATGCTTATGTTCAAAGCTTATTTATAACTAAAACTTAAGTAATATACCATATATACTTGGTGTTTACGATATATCAGTTGGTGAGAATGTATACGATTATTATTATTAGAGATTTATTAATGAACCCATACAGGAATTGTTTAGTTAACATTTCTTAATACGAGTATTAGTTGTGTTAGTATAAGGTTAAATAAAAATTTAAGTTAGTTTTTTTTTTGTTTTTGTATTGTATTACTTTTAGGGTAAAATCCTCCATGTTTTTCCATTTCTCTTTTTTTTTCTCCGATTTTCTCAATGCATTGTTCAGATCAAATTTTCTGGTTTTAGATGAAAGGGCTCTTACGTTAAAAGTGCATAATTTTAATTATAGTGACGTGGAGCGCCTTTTTTTATTTTTATTATTGTCCTGTTCTTCGTTTTCATATGTAATGGAGGGTGGTGGTCGCTTTCCCCACGGGGACCAGCCGGTATGGGGAGTATTTTGCTAACGTGGTAATTGTGAATGAAAATGGATCCAAATTAGGTTTCACATTTTGTTTTTTGTAGTATTATTTTTCTTTTTGTCTATTACCGTGTATAAAGTTATAATAGTATTAGTAGTATATTATAGTATATATAGTATTTTTGACAAATTACTAATGGTCACCCTATTAAAGTAATAGAAGTAATAGAAACTCTTTAAACTTGTTTTGTATAATTTTAGTTTTAAATATATTATTCTGTACTGAGAGTCCACGTTACATTGGACGTCAAATATTTGTTAAATTTATATCACTCTAAATAAATCACAACAATTAGAAAACTTGTATCAATTTTCAAACTAGGAATTTTTGTCTATGTGGCAAACTACAAAGATGCAAGGAGCGAAGAAGGTATAAAATAGCCACTTCTTCCTTTCCTATCTTAACCCTTTGTGTATCATTTTTGCTTAGCTTATAAGCCTTGTAAAACATAAAAAAAACCACTGAAAATAAAATAAAGTGAAAAAAAGATGTGGTAATTGTTATTGTTGCACTTTGCATTCCGTTATGCTGTGTTTTGTTTTCTTTTTTAGTTGATAGATTTTCCAGGTCCAGAATTTGATGGTAAATAATAAAATGCAGTATAGGGCTTTGTCATTATTGTTATGCTTTTAATAGCTGTGTGTTAATATTTTCATACGTTCTGTCTCCACCCAGGTATAACCAGTACAAGTACTGCTATATGCAATAGTGCTTGACACACATTACATATGACCAGTATTATAATGTAACCTTTATAAATACTTACAAAATTATTATTTATTTAATATCATTTCAACATTTAAAAGGAAGTCTCTAGAGATTTGTAATAATATTTTAGCTTCGTTAATAAAAATCACATCGCGATTAAATGACAAAGAAGCGAAAAATTTCATTACATTCTTAAAATCATGTCTTATCTTAATGTTCCGTGGACTTATCCTATCATTATTCAAAATTTTCGGTACATTAATCACAAATTATGGTCTCAAAGGCTCACAATATAATTGAAGGGAAAATCGCGGTTGTCAGTTACGCCAAGTTCTTTGAGGGTTTGTCAACGAATTGACACCGCTGTGATTGATGTATTGTTGAGTGCACAAATGTTTTGTAGTTGATCAAATACTATCGTGTTACGAGTGACATCGTGAACAAATACAAGTACAATTTATATTTATCCTTGTAGATTTGTTTGAGGCCTTTTTTTATTGATAAAAAGCTTGCGAACGCACGGCACACTGATACATTGGTAAAAACAAACACAAAATATAATTCGTAATGTGACAAGTAGGTAGGGCGGGGCTAGTTGAGCAATTTTTCACTTGCTTGGATATAGCTCCTCAATGATAAGTCTCAATGAGTTGTTATGTGTCCTGATGGATTAGTAATTTATCCCTTAACAAAAGTGTCCATAGTATTTTTTTGTAACAAGTCCAATATAATAGCTACAGATGTTTAAATGCAGAAAGTCAAGTATGCTCAATGTACCCCATAGGTGGGGTAAGTTGAGCAAGGGTATGGGGCAAGTTGGGCACTAAGAATGTCTAGGCCAAACCATGGGTTCTATGTTAACTTGAGATGAAATAAAATATGTGTTAGACAGTCAGCTTTTTGTTTATAGTCTTTTATTGACAGAACAACAAAATTTGAAGAAATTTTCTTTGTATAATTAACCGAAACTAGAATCAACAAAACATGAGCATCCATATCTATCCATTACTTCCGATAATTTCTAAAAAAAGATTACCAAGGCTGGTGGGTTCTGGTTTCTGTATGGATAGCTACGATTTTTTTGTTTTTAAAACATCATCAACCATTCTTTTCCGGAAATCTTTTTTGCAATTCAGCTTGGTGGAATTTCAGCACACTCTTAGGCAAGGCGACGGACGTCTTTTGGAGAAAAATGCCATTTGCAGCAAGAATTTTTTCAACAGTTCTCTTGTGAGAGAGGATATACTTCCCTCGGTGTTGTATAGCCCATAAATGAATCATCACCTTCATTTAATTTATTTAAAAGTCAACCAATTCAGAATTCTTTAGCGGCGGTATTCACACTTTTTCCCTCATCGTGGACAGCCTTTGCAGCATTATTTAAGTATTCAGTAGTGTAAGAACATCTTGTAGTCTTTCTCTTGTAAGTCCGCATCCAAACAAAAAATAAAAGATTCATTACTCATCAGTTGATTAAGTCGTAGAGTTAGTTGAGCTATAGTTGCTCAACTTACCCCAACCCGGAATTTTAAAAGAAAAGTAGGATTGTAAATAAATGCCTAGAATTAGACCCAAAACCTATTTACAAATCAAAAAAAAATACAATAATCTTCTGAAAGATTAACACTCTCCTGATTGAAAACAGAGAACATTTGACAAAGACAGACGAAAACTTGCGATAAACAATGTTTTTACTTTTTGGTCACAAAATAAACAAAACGCCGTGACACTTCACTCACTCGTCGAGCTGCCACTAGCTATTGTGCGATGATTACCTCTCCTACCACTCCTTCTTTTCGCTATTTGATACTCCCGCGTAAGGTGAATAGTTTCCGAGATATTTCGATTGCCCAACTTGCCCCTATGCTCAACTAGCCCCGCTCTACCCTACTTAAAGGCAAACATGACATCATACATGTAGAGATCATACAAATATCAATTAAAACAAACATTACACAAAAAACAATTACTAATCAAAAAATTTAATACATATTACAAAAAACTAAACAAAAATCGATTTTATAGTGAGAGGGGAGCAAATATGATATCCAGACCAAGCTCGTTTATCAGAATGCTTAATCTGGACATCGGTGAGCTTTGACCAAAACGCGTTCTACGGAAAGGAGGAAAATATGGAATAATGGGATGATTGGGAAACAACCCCAAAAATTAATCCCAAATGAAGCTTAAGCACAGCCTATAGGTACTCCAGCTTAAAGATTTATGAAAGATTTTTAAACAAGTTAATTAACACCTTATGTCGCTTTTAATTTAAGCGTATTAAAGATTAATTTTTCCTTATTCGATTTAATTAAAGGAATAATTAATCGATTTTAAACACATCTTCTTCAGTATAACCGAGTTTATCCAATCTTCTACATTATTTATACTATACAACGTTTTCGACGATGCATTTTGTAATATTCAGGTGTTTCGCAACGTAGCCTTTGCCAAAACGTTGTAAATGTAACCACAGCTTAGTGACACAAATCTTTGGAATTGATCGTTGGTAGAGGCTTAATTACTTTTACATTTTTGATTACGGCCTATGCAAAAAATAACTAAAGCTTATAACTGTGCAAACATAGAACTATGACAAACCGATATAAGAAATATTACGTAAGGTCGAACTAAGATCCTTTATATTTTATTAATAAAAAATAATGAGTACTAAATTATTTACTTTGAAATCTCTTACGCATATTTGTAAGTTAAATGGTTTTGATAGTAAACGATATCAAATTGTTAAAATCTACCTACTGATAGTAATTTCAGTAACAAATGTATATCCCCACTTTTGTGATTTATCTCCAGGTGGTGTTGAAAACTGTACGTTATTTTCGTTTTGGTTCACAATTCGATTCAAATATTATTAAGCTTATGGATTACGTGGGTACATTCTAGTGTACTAATTATTAATATTGGAATAGCAATATACCCAAATTAAGCATGTCGCAATAACTTGAGATTTATTGTGCTATATAAAGTGATTAATCAATTTGAAATTATATTCATAATGAAGGTTTTCAGAGTAATAATGTTGTAATACGAGGACTGTTAAGAATATTCTAGGCAACTGGCTAGGCGCGCGATTCCAAATCCTTTCTACTGTTCAAACCCTAGTTGTGCACCAATGCATATTTCTATATTTAGGCGCTACTGTTTTCCACGAAACATTTAGACGGTTTCCTTGCGATGTTTCTAAGAGCTAAAAATCAACGGCGTCTGACAGGTATAGAAAGTTGCACAGTCAGATACTTAGATACAAAGCACAACCAAGGGTTGGAGTGCCACTTTTTAGTACGATTAAATATTACTACTTACATAATTAATGAATAATGTATAGTTAAACTAGTGTGTCAGTTACAAAAAAAAATATTCATCAAGAAAACATTAAACCTTGAATTGAATATAAAAGTATTATTACCAACCAATAATTGCGATTATAACATGTCATTCAAACTGTATATTAAAATATATTTTCAGGTTTTATATTGAACTACGAACGTTCTATCTAAAAATGGCTTCACTGTAGTGAAAACTTAATTTGATTACTTTGATACTTGAAAATTGTATTAATATGGGTTTAAAATTGAATCTAATGTAATGAAATTATTCAGTAGTCTAAAGAATAATAGATTTTATCTATTTTCGATGAAATGCGCAGTTTTTACAAATTGGTAATTAATTAAACACGTATTGGTGTATCGAATCTCGATATAAAAACGTCAATTATTGTTAGTACAACCTTGTGGTTGACTAGATACTCATCCGAAGTAAATTTTAAGAGTTTAAACGCAAAATTGGTTCAAAACAAGATTGGGAATAGAAATAAAAAAGTGTAATACTAAAAAGTAAAAGAAATAAGGTCTTAAACGTTGTGTGTGTTTGTGTGTGTGTGTGTCCGCTTTGTTTATAAATATACATTTAGAAAATCAATGCGTTTAAACTGTCTAAAATGACATTCTTGTATGACTAAACTAAAGTACCACTACCATAAGTACAACAGTTCTGTATGTTCCTTTGCACATGTGCTCTTTATATTGTTAATACAAAAATTCCACCAAATCCAAACTAAAACATCTGAACAAGTAGGCTATATAAACTATCCAACAATACCTCAGCAGTCAGCATCCAGCGTTTTGAAACTACAACTGTCCAACTACTTCCGATCTCCAATTGGATAGTTGGGATGAACAAAACTGTTAGAACCTGCATGTTGTAGTTCGACTTAATCTTGTTTGTACGTTCAACTACCGATGCGATTTGGCTTTAAATATCAACTCTATTATATGTTGGTTGGGTTAGTAAGTCTTCCTGTTTAGAATTAAATAAATTATTTTTTTACTTTACATTCTAAATACTGTATAAAGAAATATAATGACTTATCAGTGAGTGAGCTTAATGTTATTTTGTGTTTGAACTTTGAGCTTTAATAATTGTATGTTGGCCGTTTCAGTATTTTACGGAATGTCATTGTATGAATTATCAAATACAGAAACATAACTAATTGATCTCAAATAATTGGCGGGCAGGTACAGATGCCGGCAAACATCTTGAGCATTAAACAAGGGAGTGGGGGAAAGTTTACGCATCTGGGACACAAACGTCAACTGATTTACCAATCACGCGATCGTCACGTCACTCTCCCGCCGCCGCGCACCACCACCAGCCGCCCCCCAAGTGATACCTAAAAATCACTTCTGCGCAGACAAGGACATTTGTTCAAGATGTTTGCCGGTATCTGTAGGTATTAGGGGTGAAAAAAGGGAAGCTAAAAAGTAAGTAATTATATATTTTCTAGAATAACTAAGGAGACGTTCTAGATAGAATTAATTATAAAATATAAATTCTTTATTTAGTTACTACCACATTAGGTTTTAAATTTTATTGTTATACAATATCTTAATTTATTTTACCATTACATAGCAGAAATACAATAAGCGCGTGCCTTGGCTATAATTTACTGTGAATTACTACACCAGCTAATAGTAATCTAAAAACAGACTAAATAATATTCACACATTTGCTCGTTGTTTATTGTTCCGAGAACAATAAAAGCAAGTGTAATTTTCAGCAACTGTTGAGCGTATTTTCAATATAACTTGTACTAATTCGGTGAGATTGTTAGTAAGATAAAAATGACATTTCAATTACTAAAAGCCGTACTCTAATGGTAGATTACATAATATATATAAAAATGTGCAACTTGATTTTTTTAAATTTAATTGTAATAGTTGCAGTAGCTAATATTTGTACCTTATGTGAAGAAACATATAAAACACTATATACGGTAAAAATAAACTTCGTAACAATTTTTGAAATACCTTGCAATGAACTTTGTTATTTTGTTAGTTGTAATATCCATCCAATATTTATAAGTTGTTTCAAGCAGACGCCTCGTAAGTAGCAATTTTCATCACAATATGGGTGATTTGACTTCGTTCCCGCAGGTGTACTCAACAATCTTGAGAATTACGAATGTTTACCGCGAACTCCCAGACGCAAGCTGGCAACATTTGTTCTTAATACACTGTGCGAGATAGGGTTGCTTGATTGAAATTTTAAGTATTTAAGGTTTAAAGAAAAAACTTTTTAACCGGATTAAAGTTATGTATTATTATAAATTTACAATTATTTAACATATTTTCAAATTTATCCGACGTTTCGCGTGCTTTACAGCGTGCGTGGTCACGGTGACTGAAGACAAAAGGTGTTGAATGTCAAAAAGTGTCACAGCTGTAGAGAAAGTTGCATTATCTGTATTTATTTCCCCGGAGTTGGTATCGACTAAAAGATGGAGGGTTTTGGCAAAAATGGCTCACGGTGTCCTTTATTTTCGCGGATTGTTTTTCTTGAGATTTTAATTTGGATATTATTACATAACTTTAATCTGGTTAAAATGTTTTTTCTTTAAATGTGTAAAGGTTATGTCAATCAAAGATAATACTATATTTAAGGTTAATTTATAATTGAACGGTGCATGAACCGTAGCCTGAATATGAAGCAGGCATATTTCAATTATGTTTAATTAGAATTATTTCTTTATAGGCAAGTGATAAACAGTCTTTTGTACGACAGACTCATGATAATAATTTCCTAGGACGTATACATGTCAAGTCGTCTAAAAATAATCATTCCATAAGAGTTGTTAAATGTTGCGGTAGCTGTTATAAATATCTATGAAATAAGAAATTGAATTATGAATCAGAAACAATAGAGTAAAGTAGTGAAAACAATTGCTTTAGGTTTTAATAATAACATAGTGATGTCAACCCTAAGATCACCCCACCTTGAAATTGCCGTGTAATACTAGTTTCAAATAAAAGCAGTCTTTATAAAAGTTATCATAAATATTAAAATGGCCTGCCACTGACACTTGTTAGAGGGATCATAGATCTTCCAGACAGCTGTTGAAAGCTCCACACAGGCAAGTGAATGAACTTTTCAAAGCTAGACAAGTATCGTAAATCAGAATGTTGCATGCCGCGTAAAATGCAAAGATAATTTTTTACCGTCGCTTCGCTATAAAAATCGAATAAACCTTTGATAAGTATCGTCTGCTGATCAAAGTGACGTTTGTATCGAGGATCAGAGGTTAAATATAGTACTTCGATGAAATTTAAAATTATACGTCTGGTGATAAACATCGAGGGTTTGAAGTAAAATTGGTCTAGTAATAAATATAAATACAATGAAATCACAACGAAGTGATATAGATTTGAATAAATGTTTAATAAATAAATAATACAAAATTTAAATTTACTGCCAGTTCTCAAATCTGGGGCGTAGAACGGTTGACTCGAACTGGTAAAAAACTTTCTGCTATTTTTGATGATTGCCAAGTTTTTTTCTGGTCTAGATGCTCGTATCTACTACCTTAACATTATACTCAATATGACATTTGAAACAATTAATTAAAGAAATATAACAATTAATCATAATAAAAAAAAACATCGTTTAGTTTCAAAAATGCCGAATACATAAGTCAAAGTCAAAATCGTTATTAAAAATAAAATACAATGTACACATGAACGTCAAAAAAGAAATATATATCAAATGCTTCTTATTTTACATTTACTGCCAGTTCTCAAATCAAGGCCGTAGAACGGAAGAGAATAACTGGCAATAAACTCTCCACCACTCTTATTAATCGCCAAGTATTTTACCATACATGTTTTAAAAGCATTGTTAGTATTATTAAACGTGTGCAATTAGGACTTGCTCCTAGCAAAGAAATATCGCGAGGAAACGGCATGTTTGATTTAAAAAATCGCATGTCAGGCAGTCAAAAAGTCAAACGTCAAAATCATTGATTATTGTAGGTAACACAATGTACACTTATGAACGTCAAAAAAGAAATATACATTAAATGCTTCTTATTCTACATTTACTGCCAGTTCTCAAATCAAGGGCTAGAACGGAAGAGAAGAACTGGCAATAAACTCTCCGCCACTCTTTTTAATCGCCAAGTTTTTTGTTTTACACAACTTTTGTAAGGAGCTGCAACCATTACACCATATTCCACATGACATGTAATAAATAATAATAAAATAAATTAAAAACAAAGATTTATCCTCTATCAGTAGGAGGCATGGTAAAATAGGAGCACGCACTTACATTCTCGTGGGAACAACACGCAAATACATAATCAAAGCAACTAACATCACCGCATACACGAATTCAAGTACGGCCAGTCACCACAAGTAGCACACGTTCACGAGTATGACGCATGGCCAGCCATCGGCCCCATAGAAGACTATTTCTCTATAAAGAACAATATCTTAATAATACCCCGTTACTCAAAGACGCCTGGTCAGATTCAGACATCTCTAATATCACTATTAGAGATGAGATCACTCGTATGAGCATGAGGTCAAGATCTAGTGACGGACATAAAAAAATCAAAGAACTTCCTACATTTTATAGGAACAATTAAACAAATTTTGATTTATTTTGTGAATTGTTTTTGTTTTAACGGATTAACTGATTATGTATACCAAAAATGGTTTAGGTGTAAAACGCCTGTTTAGTCGCTAGCTTCTTCAAAAGGAATCTTATATTATTTCGACCTACGAATTCTCAACACGATTTCAAGACACAAGAATCATTTATCTCCTATTCGTGTACCAGAGTTCGAATAACCAAATAGCTTTTTTATTTCCTTTTTTCATTCCAACCAAAGTCCGTAGTTTGGCGAAGATAATGGTCTTGTAGGTAATAAATCTTGTGTAATAGCGTAAAAATAAACATTTGTGAGAACTTAGCCATTTCCATTTCGATTTTAGTTTTAGTATTTTGTTGAAATTTGCTTACCAAATGAAGTAATTTAGTCAGAAATTGCTTCATTCCGCGAGTGCTGTAATGGAACTATAATTCTCTCAATAAATAATACTAAACTTATTAAGTATTGTTTAGAGATTTGAATATTTATTTTGATAAATTTCTGTTCTGTGTACAGACAACAAATCAAACATGTTTTCTTCCGAGGCTATATAAACTAAACTATTCTTCAATAATTTCTTTAAAAAAGCTAATAAATTTTTAAAATAATATATCTTATATTCGTTGTGATACAAATGGTTTTTAGCGATTAATGCATTGCTTGCTTACATATGAAAGTATGAATCTGATACACAACTAATAGCCAGAATATAGAAAATATTTTATCACACATTACTATTTATCTATATTTTCCGATAATATGATTTTGTTTCATTTAGTAATTACTCCGATAAACAACAGAGTCTGTAATAGTCAAATTGAAATTGTAATGACCTACATGATTTACTTGACTGAAATATATGTATGTATAAATTAATATGCTCTATATGGTATTGGTACAGAGCTACTATACTAAGACTATTTAAATAAGTCTACACTATACACAAATTCTCGAGAACAGTATATGTGGTTAAACTTCAACAAAGCACAGTTTCACCGATTCTTATGAAATATGTGCAAATTGTTTATAATGAGGATTCTACAACATTTAATTTCTCCCCTAGATTTAAGTTAGTTCATTATAATATAATTTTTAATTTTAGAGAATAATTTTTTTATTTTTATAATAAGATACAACAGTTTTTAAAATTACATAAAATCTAATTTTGACCCTTGGCTAGGATCAGAGAAAAACCCCTATTTTTACTCACAAACCACACACATGCCAAAAAGAAATGTTTGCGGATCAGCTAGTATAATATAAATTCGACCTGTACTTGAAAAATAAACCTACAAACATACTATAGTTTACCTTTGTTACTAAGCAAATAACAATACACAGAGTTACAATCTAATATCATAGCATTAGAATTCTAACATTACAAAACACCAGCTAAGTGTTGATTCAAACCGAAAATTCGTCACGCGATCTTACACCTCGCAACCGAACACGAAAACATTATTCCGATATTATCAAGAGTATACATCAAGTAGTTAGGCAACGAGCCTAGTTTCACTGCAATCTATTAAGTTTGTGACAGTTTACATTAGTTATCTTGCTTGACTCGCGTAAAAATTGTCGTATTTCAAAATGGTTGTAACCGTCTTCAAAAACCGTAAGATATATATTTTTTTTGTTAATACATATGCTCCTCTAGCTATAAACCGATCTGGATGATTAATTAAATGGTCAAACGAGCGAACCAAGAGGCCTGGGAGCTGATGTAAAACAAAAGACGAAACATCGCGTTTAGTTTGAGAGAGATTAGTCAACACCATCTATAGTCTGGAAGGCGTTGACTCACGCCAAGATACACGATTTCGTCTTCGTTTTACATTCTACTGGAGTTGTGAAGCATAATGCTTTAAACTGAAACGGCAGCAAATACATTACAATGTAAATTAATCAATAAAGCTTTTTACAAATTTGAAGAATACTTAAATGATCCTAATCCTTGGGATTGATTTACTCCGGTTCAAACAATTTGTATGACTCAATACTTGGCAATTAAAAAGAGTGGCGGAAAGTTTCTTGCCAGTTCTTCTTACCCGCTCTACGCCCTAAACTTGCGAACTGGTAGTAAAATATATAATTTACAATTAATTTAACTTCTTTTTGAGGTTCATAAGTGTACTTGTTTACCTACATGAATAAAGATATTTTGAGTTTGAATGATTGACTGAACAACATTCTCGGCAATTCAAACTTAGGAGTGTAAGGTCAAAAATATACTTTTAAACATATAATACAAATTTTAAATTTTTACCTAATAAATTTAATATTGTTAGGACCTTTAAGGTCGATGTTATATTTCACAATTTTAACTGATTTTCAAAGGCCAATTTTTAACAAATTAATGTGTTTATTATTAATCAGTAAAAAATAAGGCCAGATTAGTTTATTACATTATTTGCAAAGACGTTGAAAATGATTACATTAGCGTTAGCCTTAATGCAAAGAAATAAAACACTAAGTACTGATTTCTTATATTCAGACCATTCACGTAGAAACGGCAAAATTCCTTGAATCTAGTAGTTATGCGCAGTTTCATATACTTTATGAATTCTCATAAATTAAACAATTACTGAAGGTCAATATGATAAAATGACGCCACAGATTAGTTAATATTTGGTACTATATACTATAGAAATGGCTCGCTTCTTAGCGAAAAAATATCTCCATTATAGGAATTTGACTGTGGCAATATTTTATAATATGTTGTGATTTTCAAATCGTCACCTTAATTACCCTTTGATACCATTTGTGGAATAACATAGATGTCTAAAAGGAATTAAGTCAATGATTCATTTAACCCTAAGACCGCAATAACATTAAATCACAATAAAAGTTACGCTGTCAGTAATAAAAGAACTCATTATACCCCAAGTTTCATCTGATCCGAAGTTTTTCTTGCAAGTTGCATAAGGAAGTTGGTGGCAGCCGGCGTACTTGGCAAGTAATTATACGTATTTCGATGTTGGCGTCCGTAAAAAGACGGAAAGTTTGCTGTTACGTAAACGGGTAAGTGAAAAGTTAGTGCCTTGTGTGATGTTGGTGCCTGAACTAATACTTTTCTAAACCTAATCCAAGAGTATTTTTTTATTTTATTTTTTTGGTTCAAGAATCATGAAGATATATTATTGAAGTTATACTTCTTTAGGCGCGTTATGAAAAGTTGATGAGAGTTAAATTTTACGATGCGCGCGCACCGTGACACAAAATTAACAGAATGAAGTTGCCCACGGAAGATGCTACGGCATTGGACATAATTTAAAAACAACATTCGAATAATAATAGAATTTATGTTACACTTAATTAAGAGAATAATAATAAATATTTATTTATCTAATTTTTCAAATGTAAACTGAACTTTATTGACTATAATGCCTCCTTTTCCAGTCTTTGATTATTTAATTCTAATTAATTATTTGCATGCAATCAAAAACTATTTTTAATAATGCCAAAGAAGTATAACTTTTTACGCGCGTACATAATACACCCTTTTTCTGACGGGGAAATATGGAACCGATAAAACTGAACAAACCTTCAATGGAAAAAATGATGTTTATAAAATATATGAGGACCACTCAAACATAAAACAAATGAACAACATAAGTAAACTTTTTATCGTCCGCGAGAAATTCGTAATAATGAGATTATTTTATGTTTAAATAGATTTTGAGTAAATTGTTAATCTGTTTCATAATTACTATTATGAGAACAAAAGTTTGATGGCATGTCGACTTCGTTTGTTATCGGGGCAGATTATCGGGCATGTTTATATAAGAACCGCGTAATTCAAAAGAAATCGAAACACAAAGCAGCTAATTTGATCCATTATGTTTAAAAGGTCACATATTTAATTTTAATACAATAGATTAAACATACATCGTCCAGTTTCCGCAGGCTGTTTTCACATTAACACATGAATTCGCTATGATAAACAAAGCCACTTAACCCGTGTTGTACTTTTAAAACCGTCTAAATGCTTAAACCGAACAAAGTCTTTAGATTAAAATATAACTAGTCCCAAAAAGGTTAATTTAAATTGCTTTCTTAGGAAGCGTGTAAAATTAATTAGCCAAGAACGTGTTCCTGCTAATTACCTGTTCTACGCGAAAGTTTTCGAGTTATTTTAGATAGTTTTCGGGAACTTAGATAACGAAGCAGCACTAAATTTAAAAGGAATTTACACAGGGCTCGATTTTAGTAGGGACAGTTCCAGTAACAAAAAGAAATAAAAACATGTGCATACGTGGTAGAAGTGAAACCTTCAAAAAACTGGTTTCAAGATAATGAGACGAATGTAATTTTAATTTTTAAGTTTAATATTAAATATTAATTTTGATAAAAACTTTAATGATAAAAAAAGTTCTTATAATTAATATGTACATAAGACTTTTTTCACTATCTAAATGGAGTATTAGACATTTCTTTAAATTAATTATTTAATTCAATTTTTGATTTAATTTTTAAGTTTAATATCAATCTTTAATTTTGATAAAAACATAATATATATAATTAAAGTTTGAAAGTCGATAAAACAAAAACGCTCAGTTCGTAAAATTTATTTATTTATTTCGTAATTCTACAGCTAACATAAATTATATATAATAACAAACAGTTACACTGAAAATATAGAGAGATGGAATAGTAATAATTTTACTACAAAAAGGTTCAAAAATTTACAAAATCAAACAAACAAAAAAAAAATTATTCAATACATTCAACTAAATAATACCTAATTTCAAACACATACTTATTTAAAGTTTATACACTGTATAATGCTTCCTATCTCATTTTCTCCCACGTAAAATCTTATGAATTTAAGTGACTGTCGCTTTATCGACTTTAAAATCACAATGATGCTAAAGAATTTTTCAGTTCAAAATGAGTTAAAAATAATATTTTAATATGTTATTTCATCACACTCTAATAATTACTTTACAACGTTGTAATTTGTGAACGTCAATAAAACTTAAGAATAACACCAACCAGCCAATTGGCAAAGATAGACACCGTTGAGCGTCAAATTGATATTTTTAGGGCAATAGGGGGAACAGTTCTATGCCGAATGTGAGAAAAAATATTAAATAAATTGGATAAGGCAAGCGCAAGAAGAGCAAGAAAAAATGAAACATATAGACAAAACGAATGGAACAAAACGAAGCAATTAAAACACATGTAAACAGTGAACAGGACAATTACTTAGATTTGTACTAATCAATATTAATTAGTCAGTGAATTGCGACAAAGGTTTTCTATTTAATCATTAAGCAAATAGCCCCCTTAGTGATACTTCTAAATATATAAAACAAAGACTTGTTAGTTATACCACTTATAACTCAAGATCGGCTGGACCTATGTTAGTTATCTCTTTTTTGATTGATACTTCTTCGCTCCGAATATCAGAATAAGTAATGAAATACCGGATAAGTTATCAAATGAAAATAAATTAATTAATTCATTTTACGAATGCAAACAGCATGTGGTGCCATCTGTTGACAAAACTACGCATATAAATAAAATTATCGCACAGATATACATAATAAAATAAACAAAAAAAAATTGTACTTAGTTAATCTTTGTAATATATTATGTACACAATTTACACGCGTGAACTCTAAGGTCGTAGGCACGATTTCCGTCTGCGCATCAATTGACTTTCTATCTAGGCGTGCTATGGTGAAGGAAAACATCATCAGAAAGCCGGCAAGCCATAGACATATAAGTCGACGGCTAGTGTTAGGCACTGAAGGCTGATCACTATCCTTTTAGAAAAATGGTCCAAGACACAGATACAGAAATCTGAAGCCCAGACCTAAAATATTGCAGAGCAACAGATTTATTTTTAAGCTATTGCATAGATTTTATCGCGGGCTTTGAGCGCGGCGACCGAATCAAGAATTTCCGTAACGAAATAAACCTAACACACGATGACGTAATATAGGTTCGGCCAATACGCGTTAGAGCGGGACAGAACGCATACCGCGTCTCACATCGGTTTAGCGTGATCGGATAGTCGTGTTAGTCTGAGTCTGGTAGAGTGGTAGATTGAATTAATATCAAAGAAAAAAAATACTGCAAAAAATAAATAAATGATTATATTGCATAAGTTTATAAAAAATGCTATGCAATAGCCTCACCGCGGCAGTCCCCGAGTGCCACACGTAATTTTTTATTTGTGTATGTTCAGTTCAAAATGTTATTGTCATATTAATCGTACAAACAATTGTTAAATGATACAAGTTCCTATAATCCCAATTAAAATACAATGATTCAGAATAACACGTTTTAAATTATTTATGTCAAATTCGGCGATAATTACTGACGCCGTATCAGCATTTCAGTCATTCATAATGACAAGAAGACGTATAATTACGGGTAAAATATTGTTCCATAATAACACATTTTTATAGAGTTTACATAATTATATTCATTCCGTTAGTTACTACTACTTTATTTTTTTAGGTGATCAGCCTGCTGCCCTTTCCATATTCTGATTGGTTCGCACAAGTTTCAAGGTACGCCATTTGCCTATGTTACGGCGGAGAAATATATTATATGGTAATTATTTTATCTTAGTGACCGTGTTGTGTAGAACGGCGATGAAAATAAAAACATCAATAGGTTTAGGTTCATAATGTTTTTATTAAATACATATAATATTCTGACCCTGGCCTACACTGCCAAAGCAGTCGTTTTGCCATGTATGGTATACATTATAGGACACATGTTTTAGTTCCCATAAAAATTAACATCTACTGCATCACAAGAGAATAGGGCCGGATTGAACGTCTTAGAAAGGGACGGGCTTGACAATTATGGGCTTGTATGTATTTTTGACTATCAAGTATGGGGGCATAAAAAACAAAAATCAAAAAAAGTTTTGTCAAAAAAATTTTTTTCCTTTGAAAAAAACCTATTGAGGGGGGTGGACTCACCGGCGCTTATTAAGTTTAGGGTGCTGAAAATAGTACCGGTGACCATAGAGTGGTCACTTTCCTGGCTAAAGAATAAGTCTCAGACCTACACCAATATGCTTACCAGATTTAAGAGGAATCGGTCACAGGGACCAAACTTTTTTTGTTGAGTTTCTTCAGACTTTTAATTATTTTATTATTACTTTACGAGAATTTTATATACTAAGAAATAAATCAGTAAGTATATTCACATAAATTGGAATAATCTTTATGCAGATTTAAAAACTTTCTAATATATTTTTTTTAAAGAAATGATTATTTTCAGAAAACCGCATAATCTGATTGGTTTCTAATTATAATTTTTAGTTAATTAGTTAAGTTTAGTTACTATGCCTTAAATAATAAATAAAATGGTATTTATTTATTATATCTACGCCTTATAAAATGGTATTTATATATTATATAAAGATACACAGCAAATTATATAAAAAAATGTGAGTTAATACGTCAAAACGCATAATATTCTACCCTACCGCATAAATAAATACCATTAATATTCTAACTAGACAAACTCACAAGATGCTTGATGATGAACGTAAAGTAAGCGCAGATAATGATATTCATAAGACGATGTTAAAATTAATTACGCCGCAGATTTAATTATGAATTGAAATTGGTTTCATAGCAAAGTGCCTTTTCTTGACTAACATTTGAAATTAGTTCAAAGCCATAGACCGGGTCTATTCTAAAAGCATTTGTATGTTAGACACGTAGCGGGACGGAGGTCAATTTCCTTTGGAGAAGTTGAGAATAGGACCCCGAGACGATTACGAGGAAGTGAGTACATGTCAACAGAAGTTGAAAAGAGATTCCTTTCGAGATTTTAACGCTAAAGGATAACTAAATCCGTGTTGGGGATTATTCTGTGCTGTGATTACGAAATGAGTTTAGTTTACGCCTTGTCAGATTTAGCCTGTTTTATTTCATAAAACTAATCGATTTATTCCTATAAATATATTAGATTTTTAATTGTTATATAGGTAGATAGTAGAAACCATTTAGTTCTCGTTAGACCCTTATGGCTAGCTTTGGTATACATCAAATAGTTTTAGCAACTTAATGCTTTCTTACTTAATGTTTTTATTTATTAACATAAACGCTCCTACAGTTACGGACCATCAGCATACACACATAGTAATCAATCTACCTGAAATTAACGTTATCCAAAACTAAGAGCTATAGTTACTAGTAAAACTAAACATATAGGATACAAAAATAAAATAAAAAGTTACGTTGACGTACTTGAGTTCTTGTGTACAGCCTCCATTTGGACTGGAAACTGAACGGTAAGTCGTAAAAATTGCATATGCTCAGCGTCTCAGTCTTTTCGGCCTTAAGACGGTCACTATATGAAGAGTATTCGCCTGCGCGTTTTGAACGATAGTGAGATAGTTGAGGGAGTGAAATCTCTGCCCATGCCCATCTATGGGATTTAAGGGTGAGTGAAGAGGAATACATCTCCGTCAAATAGCCTTACCAACCTACACGTCGTTAAGCCCTAAGACGTGATACTTGCGACATTAGTGAGTCAAGCAGACGGGAGATATCGGACCCTGATATCGAGCACTGACAGAAGGGTGTATCGAGCACAAAAACATAAACTGCGGTACAGAAGGCATGGGGAAACCACTGCACCATATTCTCTAGAAATAAGTGGAGTTGATGGTAAAAAAAAACTTAGGAAGGTATTAAAAGTTCACTTATCACTTCTAATAACATACCCATTAAGAAACGTATGGAGCGTATGGCATTTTAAATGAAAATTGTTTTTCTTAAGGACCTAACTGGTCGCCAAACTCCAAAAAAAGTACATTGTTTCTTTCCATTTTTCGTCATTGTTTCTTGAAGTAGAGCGAATGGAAAAAATATATGGTGGAGTTGAGTAGTTTATGTATCCATTTTGAAAGATTGAAAAAATATATATATAATAATATAATATTGATTGATGTTTTCGTGTATCAACACGATTTAAATAACCTCGCTGTATAGAAAAAAAATCCAAACATAGCCAATTTTTGACACTTTGAATTCATTTTATGACGAAAATGTATATAGAACATGATTTTGAAATTTACACGATATATTTTATCGCAAGCCAAGTAAACCATTTCTGAAAAAAATTGATAAATTCACATTAATTTAATGTTTTTCATAACTAATTGTTATTATGGGCCGGTGCGCCTGTGCTCCAGCTCTCCACTGCGCCCCGCAGTCCACCCCGAGACACTGACAGAGCAATTCGGGATAGGGCATTAACAAGGAAAATTATAAATTAGTTTCCGCGAGTGACTGCTTTGGCAGAGATTTATTCAGATTTAAATTTTAGTTTAAACATATAATTAACCCGGAAAGTCATCTTTATATTAAAGCTTAGGTTTCCTAGAAAAGCGGTGCCGTTAACTAACGGCCGTCATTTTACGGTTGTTAATAACGGCCGTCTTTACTATTTAACATAATGCAAAAAAACATCATTTTCGCTCGTCCAAGATACGTTTTCACTCATTGTATTAATAAAATATGGGCACCGCTACACGCGAAAAACGTTGAACTAATGTTTATCACCGCTATGACGGCCGTCATGCAAATGACAGCACTGCTATTTGACGTTACGGTGACACTCAAAGTTCTGTAAGAAACTCACTCCGATGTTATTTATATACGTTACCCAACGCTACATTACGGCCGTTAGATATCGGCACCGCTTTTCTAGGAAACCTAAGCTTAACTAAATAGTCATACTACATTTTAATTTTGACACTCGAATGTCCAGTGTAGAAGTTATCAGTTGAAGAACTCACACTGCTAGAGAGTTCGCAAGTGCGTTGCCGGCTTTTAAAAAACTGGCAAGCATTTTATTATTTTTAAATCTGGATAAAAATTAAATATAACATTCTTATTATATTTTTAAAAAATTGTATACTTACTTGGCACATGGTGCCCTTAGATTCCCGTCAAAAAAGATTTAGGTTGGCAGGCTCAGAACGCGTTTATCTTACAGCAAGTAGGGTTAACTGTTATCTGTAAACCAGACGCAGAAATTGTCTTCGCCACGCTAGTAATCTGTAACTCCCTGTAGATAGGTTGAGATTCCAATTTCAACTTTGAGTTTTTGGGCGCAATGCAAAAGTTGCGGCATAAGCTACAAAAATGTTGGGAATGCCATTGCGCTAAAGAAAGTTGCAGAGTACCTACCGGAGCTGATTGTGAAGTGATCTTAATATCCATTATTTAAAACAGTATCTAATCTAAAAGTATACAGACCAGTAATAGGATGTGTCATCAGAAATAGTTTTTTTTATAATTATTTAATTTTATATACACCACACTGCAATAAACTTACAAAATGGAAGCGGCCTATCAAAAAATCAAATGGCAATTCAACCACAGCCCTCTCCATATTATGTGAAAAAACGTAAAAAGTGTGAATAAAAATAACTTAAAATAAGTAGGTGCAAGCATTTGAAAAGGTCGTTAATATAAATTGGAACTTTTCAGTTGTAAAAACTGTATAAAACATTCACAAAGTCCTAAACATTTTAATGATGACAATAAAAAGCGGCATTCAATTGTACCTTTGCTAACTTTGACTCGAGAACTTTGTTTTTTTTTTTAATTCTCGCAATAATTTGCTAAATATGAAACTTGCTCTCAAATTGGCAATTCTTGTTTATAAAGAGATTCCGTTTGCCATTTAGCGATGACAAGGCTTTTATACTGGATTGATATGAAATTGAAATAAAAAACCTTTTATTTTTTTCAGAAAAATTTATGGTCGCCTAACTCCAAAAAAGTACTGGGTTGTTTCCACTTTTCGTCATCATGTCTTGAAGTAGGGAGAATGGAAAAAATATATGGTGGAGTTGAGTAGTTTATGTATCCAGTTTGAAAGATCGATACACGATTTAAATAACTTCGCTAGATAGAAAAAAATCCAAACATAGCCAATTTTTGCCACTTTGAATTCATTTTATGACGAAAATGTATATAGAACATGATTTTGAAATTTACACGATATATTTTATCGCAAGCCAAGTAATCCATTTCAGAAAAAGAATTATGAAATTACATTAATTTAATGTTTTACATAACTAATTGTTATTACGGGCCGGCGCGCCACAGTGCTCCAGCTCTCAACTGCGCCCCGCAGTCCACCTTGAGACACTGACACAGCAATTCGTGCTGGGATAGGGCCTTAAACGGCTACCGTTTTGGTAAATGTAAAATAATATTTTAATGATCATATTCATTCTTCTATGGTATAATTCAGTAAGGATCAAGTAGTAGAAGGGAGGGGGAGGGGGGCGCTAGGTACTACAATATGTATTCACACGTATGGTGTTCATACAGGCTACAGTTGCAAGTTGAGCCAGTAAAAAGAGCATGTTAATCTTTATTATAAATAAAACTTTGGGTAGTTTGATTTAAATGTCTAGTACTCATGTGAATCATTAAATTTCCAATGCCATCTTGGTTCAACAAATTAATACAAATTGTTGACATGACGTAATAAATAATTGGACATCAAAGCAATAGGAAGTATTCATTTCTTGAACGCACGAAAGTAAGAAGAAAAATTATGTTCAGGGGTAACGCGACTTGAATGCTTGGACTATTAGTCATCGTGTCATCTTGAAGGAGTGTTTCAAAGGGAATAAGTAAAATTCTTTTAAGATTAAATATAATGGTTTGGGACAAAATTGATTTACGTTGTAAACTCTTTTTAATTATATATTGTAAAATAATTAATTTGGTATTAGATTGTCAGCTCAGAGGTATGAAAATATTAAAATTATTTTAATATTTAATATACAAATTTAGCAAATTTGCTTTTAGTTTCATTTTAATCTCTTAATCAATGAAACACAGCAAGATTATAGTACAATTTAAGTAAAAAATAAACAAAAACCAATAATATATACCTCTTAGCAATTGACACAAATTTTGACGATGTTTGTCAGAAGCTATATTAGAATTACAAATATTAACGTAATAATTTGAAATGTTTGGAAAACCGCCGCGAGATATCTATGCGATGCCTAAGCGAGGTTGCTTATCTTTGAATAGTGACTACAACATGCAAGTATGTATGTGCAAATGTATAACACGTGACACCTAAAGATTTTTTAAATAATTCAAAATCTAACCCCCAAATAAACGTAGGATATTACAATTGGTACTTACTACTTACGTACCTACACTGGTCAACGTAAATAAATTCATAAAATGGGAATAATGGTCCTAATTATAACTCATATTATTACGTTACTCTGAATACTTTTAGATCGTGGGTTAAAATAACAATATTATTGGTAAATAAATTGATGATCGCCATGATACCTACATCTAGTGGCCATATTTTAACGTCCGTATTTTTCTACAATGCCATTCCCATAGAATAGAAACCACATGTTAGGAGGACTATGGTATAGACCAGCCCTGCTATTCTGTTACTTACTTTTCGAAGTCACACAGCGGTTTTCGCATCGGCGGTTGCTCTCAAATCAGTCGCGACTGTGTGCGAAAACCGCTGTGTGAGTACGAAAAGTGAGTTACAGAATCGAAGGGCAGGTATCAGCGAACAGCGTGTGAGATAGCGAATGATCGACATATGTCATATCTACAGTTTTAATTCATTGAAGATTTCTTATTATTGACAAAAATATACATTCGAATGAATAATTCTTGAACAAAGTTACTGAGTCGTGACTAAATAAGCTACTTACCGATTAAAAGGTTATGTTTGTTTCTTTACGTTCACTATAGCTTTTACAGCCAATTATGCAACAATTCACCATGACTGACACTTTAAATACACCTCTTATAAGGATAAAGTCTTAAAACATGGATTTGACTTGGGTTTCACCGATTTATCAGTAAGCGGTGAAAACTTGTTTACCACCAAGCCCTTGGTGGCAAACAAATAAAACCCGATACGCAAATAGAGACAGAAAAACTGATACTCTGTTTCGCTCGCACTTAAGTATTTCACGTTAATGCCTTCTCTCTTTAGTTATTATTGTTATTTTAGAAGCTCATCTAGTTCTATACTCTATCTACGCATGAAACAGATGTTATGCGACAGAATTGCCATCTAAAATTTTAATGTGTAACTCCTAAACTAATACATCAACCAATAGCGTGTATTTTTTCTCGATCTCACTTACTCTCTCTCTCAATCTTTCTCATTATAGATCTCTCCCACCTCTCGCTCCATGGCTATTTTCTTCATGCTACGTTCGCCCTTTTTCACTCTCTCTCAATCGGTCTCAATCGCTCTCACCCATTTCTTCGACAAAAACCCAAAATAATAATATTAGCGTCACGAAGATGAGCAGATCTCCGTGACGCTAATATTATTATTATTGCGTTTCATCCGTAAAAATTTTACCCTCATGCGCTTAAAGAAGTTTCACTTCAATAATGTCAGTACAAAATAATATTTTAAATAAATCACTTCACGCCTCGACTATGGTTAAATCTCGACTATGGTATGGAACAAGGACAGGTGGTCCTTTTTCCTTCCCTCCGATTTAGGAATTTGATATTTAATTTGATTTGATATTGATTATGACGAAACACTTGTTTTAATGGTATCTATCGATAAGTATTAAAGATTTCATGATTTGGATCCGAAATTAATATTAAAAAATTCATTTACACCCAACTATTTATGTTGTAAAGATATAATAAGTTTTAGAAAAACAAATATTGAATCTTGAACTTTTCCCTAAATTAAATGATATTAAGGATTTACATCTTATCAGTAGCGCCATGGGGGGGGGGGGGGGGGGGGGGGGGGGGGAGGCGGAACATACTATCCGGTCAAACAAATTTTATGAATGTTTGATATTAAGGATTACATCTTATCAGTAGCACCATCACACTATAACCAGAATTTTGTGAATATTTACTTTTATATGAATTGAGTTTATTGGATATTGTAATAATGTCTTGGTAACCTAGAGTTATTTTATTTTAAAAAAGGTTAAAGGTTGAGGGGAGAAATTATTGATATCCAAACTCGCTGGTTTATCACAAAGCTCAAATCTGGATATCGGTGAGTTTTGGCCAAAACGTGTTCTTCTTAAAGGAGGAACAAATGGGATGATGGGATGCTTAGGATATCTAGAAGGAAACGAAATTTAAATTTAGTCAAAAGGTAAGGGTAAACACCCTAATCCATAAAATATTTGTACTAACCTATAAAATAGAAATTACTTTCATTGTGAAGAATTTCTTGTTTAAAGCGCTCCTGGGCATGTTGATTATAAAACTTGAATACTAATTAAAACCTGTCCGATATATGATAAAAATGTTATTAAAATGAAAATATATTAATTGAAAGGCTCCGCAAAATAATGTTCATTATTACAACAGGCGTTTGCCCTATAAAACTGATAAATAATTAGTTCTTATATTATTTTTATTACATTCTTAATTAACACTGGCTCGAGGCTTTTGTTTTATTTGATTACTTGAGCCGTACCGTAAGATGACACAAATATTAAACTAAATTGCTGTGGGTCATGGGGCATAACAATTTCGACTTTGATGAGCAAAAGTCAAAAGTAGCAGCTACCACAAGAAGTGTTATTTGATGATTTGCTATTTTAAAAGAGTACCGAGAGTTTTTTTACGCCGGCTTTTTCTCTCGGCCTACACCCTCTGTCTTCTTTGCCGATTAGTAGGGATGCCTACAAATTCAAATTTAATGATGTGGAATAAGTGATACATGTATCATATGTTGCATAAGAAACATATTTTATTTTTTATTTTAACTTCACTGTGAGCATTTTTATGGTCTAGTATACTACGTTTATAATCATAGATTAAAAATTTGCGTGCAGGACCCGAATGATCAGGATATATTTTCGGACCACCCATCTTATTATAGGAAAAAAATCTTTTGCTATTATTTCAAAAAATTTGGTCTATTTTATATTTTTTCATTTATGGAACCATACTAACTATAATTGTATATTATAAGCATTATGTTTCTGCAAACAGTCTGCACCTATTATTGAGGCCACGCATTGGTTCTAGTTTAAGACACATTTTTGACCATTTGGACTATTTTCGTAAGAGTCAGAATAGACAACAGATCTGGTCTCAAGTGTCTAAATGGACAGTTCAGCCTTGCGATTCTGTAACATTGTGGCATTCTGATAAGGAGGGAGCTTGGAGGTTATTGTTTATCAGAATGCCAAATCGTAAAATGACTGCTTCACGACTGATTTGAGCGCAACCGCCGCTGCGAAAACCGCTGTGCGAGTTTGAAGAGTGAGTTACAGAATCGCAAGGCTGCTGTTCATGCATGGAGCTAGTGGAGTGAGTGCAATGTACAATTAAATACGAAAAATTCCCTTTTGTAGATGGTTTCCAGTATTTAATATAAAACGTTTTAATTTTAAAAAACGTTTTTCAAATCATAATATACAAAGTTATTGTTCCAAAGTAATATCACAATCCAAAAAACTAGGCTATCGCATTGCGCTCTGATAATTTTGTACTTCGCAAATTATTGTTTCAAATTTGGATGAATATTTTTGTATATGATATTTTATTGAGTCTTTGTTTATGATAAAAAAGTATATATTTCAAACAAAATACTCAATTTATTTATTATTTTTCCAATTTTTTTCAATTGGTAGAGTGTAGTTGAAGCTTGTGTAGTGTAGTTGTAACTACAAAGACGTCCAGCATTCTCCACGGGCCCTTGATATTTGATAGAGTCGATCGCACCCAAAAGTTATATACACGTTTTTGCTTATTTTAATCTGATCGATTTTCGCTGTTGGTAATCTGTTTCCCATTAAACATTTACTGTCTCGTCAATAATCAAATTGTCAGAATTAAAAACATTCAATAATAATTGTGCTTGATGTAAAAATGTATTTTTATACATTAACAACAACACAATAACGTAAACTCGTAGTATTAATATGAATATTATTATAATTAATGCCTCATAGTTGATCAATCCAAGATTCTGATGCTACGAATCATTCAGTCACAAGAGGAAAAAAAGAGAACATGGACTTTTGATTACAAAAACCACTGTGCTGCTACGTCAAATTTTACTATGAAAAAACTACGATTGTTCAAATAAGCTTTAAAGAAAGAAAAGCGCTAGAATATTTTCCATCGCTAATGATTAGGCAGTAATTGCAGTAACTGCATTTTCATCCTTAGTAATACTTGCAAGATTTGATGAATTAAAAGAACAACCAAGTTTGTGAAATACTATAGCACTTTTAATATAGCAAGTTATTATAAAGTAATTAAAAGCCAAAGCCTGCGTACCGTCAGCGTTTTTCTTATAAAAACTAATATAAACAGCTCGAGTTAATATTAAAAAACTTATTGTGAAAAGTGCAAAACGTTAACAATGGAACAATCTCACGTGTAATTCGCGGGCTGTATTATTTTTCTTGTTAATAATAACGGTCATGAAACAAAAGCTGCATTGTCGCCGTATAGGAGCGTTTTTCGGGGTCACAAAATGCATTCATACATATCTTTTTTAAATGATCTAATTTCGATGCTAAAATATAAAATTATAGTTTATAAATGTGATAGCCTAGTGGTTTAGTGGTTTAGCGAGGTCCTCCGATACTCGGCTGGGATTTTTCTAAAGAAATTATCGGGAGTCAACTGGCAGTTTAAAGTAAGATTCAGAATCGAGACAGCGTAAACTATGAATTCCTGTGTGCACTTTACTTTATTTAAACTCTCTATAGTTAGTAAAAAACGATTAATACTATAATAATATTATTCTATGTGTATTAAGAAGTTATTGTATTTACTCATTTTAATACATATAAGTTGGTCCACTATATAATAAGTTGTGAATATGGATTAATATTGGCCGGCCCAGGTATCGGTCGACAGAGTGGAGTCTTGCTGCAGCTGAAAGCCAGCAATTACAGGATGTGATACCGGGAGCTCAGGAAGGTTCTCGTTTCGAAGGCCAAGACACATTTTGGGTCGCGGAACCTTAGTGAATATAACCAACCTAAATAGAATGTTCCTTAATATAAATGAACTTTTACACTTGCATTAATACATCGACAATTCAATAAAAAAGTACATTTTTTGTTATATTTTCGAGTCACCGTTTGCAACAGTTTGACAGAGATAAGAGGATGAAACCGTAGTTAAAGAAGACCAAATATTGTATAATAATAATAATAATTTTATATTTCAATTTGTTCAATTTAAACTACTCTAATCATATATTTAGACAATATTATATTATATTTTAGTAACCCTGGGACAATGCTGTAAATTGAAATCTTTGGATATATAATTCTTCTGTACGTATGTATGTCACTGAATTCCTCTTAAACATCTGTACCGATTTGAATGAATTTTTTTGTATGCGTGTTGGTGGCGCCCTGGATGGTTTAGATTCACAAATCAGCCTTGCAGATAGCGTTGCAGTCGGTACTTTCATACTTTGTTTAATATTCTAATCGCTTGAAATATCATGCGGGGCAACGTCTGTAACTATTATAACATAAATAATAGTTTAATATTTATAAAGGATTAATCCTATCAATTCCCATATAAATAATTTTAGCGGTAATGAAACCATTACGATTATCAAAAAGCACTTGAAACGTCAAGTTATGTTATTTTTGGGAAAAGGTACTTTTGGCTGTCTGGCTTTTTCCTTCTTCTTTTATAAAATTCCGGGGGCCCTTTTATCTCTGCCTTTCAATAAATTTAAGAAATATATTACAGAAAAGCTGTGTAAAAAGGCTTACCATAATATCAACGATTATCTAGTTGATAAAAGGGCCTGGGACTAGTGCTAGACAGGCTACTTCTAATTAATTTGCGATATTTGTTTTAAAATAAGTGTTATTTGATGATTTGATATTTTAAAAGAGTACCGAGAGTTTTTTACCCCGGCTTTTTCTCTCGGCCTACACCCTCTGTCTTCTTTGCCGATGAGTAGGGATGCCTACATATTCAAATTTAATGACGTGGAATAAGTGATACATGTTTTTTTTTTTTTTTTTTTTTTGGGGGGGGGGGGGGGGGGGGGGGGGGGGGGGGGGGGGGGGGGCGCCGGGGGGGGGGGGGGGGGGGGGGGGGGGGGGGGGGGGGGGGGGGGGGGGGGGGGGGGGGGGGGGGGGGGGGGGGGGGGGGGGGGGGGGGGGGGGGGGGGGGGGGGGGGGGGGGGGGGGGGGGGGGGGGGGGGGGGGGGGGGGGGGGGGGGGGGGGGGGGGGGGGGGGGGGGGGGGGGGGGGGGGGGGGGGGGGGGGGGGGGGGGGGGGGGGGGGGGGGGGGGGGGGGGGGGGGGGGGGGGGGGGGGGGGGGGGGGGGGGGGGGGGGGGGGGGGGGGGGGGGGGGGGGGGGGGGGGGGGGGGGGGGGGGGGGGGGGGGGGGGGGGGGGGGGGGGGGGGGGGGGGGGGGGGGGGGGGGGGGGGGGGGGGGGGGGGGGGGGGGGGGGGGGGGGGGGGGGGGGGGGGGGGGGGGGGGGGGGGGGGGGGGGGGGGGGGGGGGGGGGGGGGGGGGGGGGGGGGGGGGGGGGGGGGGGGGGGGGGGGGGGGGGGGGGGGGGGGGGGGGGGGGGGGGGGGGGGGGGGGGGGGGGGGGGGGGGGGGGGGGGGGGGGGGGGGGGGGGGGGGGGGGGGGGGGGGGGGGGGGGGGGGGGGGGGGGGGGGGGGGGGGGGGGGGGGGGGGGGGGGGGGGGGGGGGGGGGGGGGGGGGGGGGGGGGGGGGGGGGGGGGGGGGGGGGGGGGGGGGGGGGGGGGGGGGGGGGGGGGGGGGGGGGGGGGGGGGGGGGGGGGGGGGGGGGGGGGGGGGGGGGGGGGGCGGGCGGGGGGGGGGGGGGGGGGGGGGGGGGGGGGGGGGGGGGGGGGGGGGGGGGGGGGGGGGGGGGGGGGGGGGGGGCGGGGGGGGGGGGGGGGGGGGGGGGGGGGGGGGGGGGGGGGGGGGGGGGGGGGGGGGGGGGGGGGGGGGGGGGGGGGGGGGGGGGGGGGGGGGGGGGGGGGGGGGGGGGGGGGGGGGGGGGGGGGGGGGGGGGGGGGGGGGGGGGGGGGGGGGGGGGGGGGGGGGGGGGGGGGGGGGGGGGGGGGGGGGGGGGGGGGGGGGGGGGGGGGGGGGGGGGGGGGGGGGGGGGGGGGGGGGGGGGGGGGGGGGGGGGGGGGGGGGGGGGGGGGGGGGGGGGGGGGGGGGGGGGGGGGGCGGCGCGGCCCCCCCCCCCCCCCCCCGCCCCCCCCGCCCCCCCCCCCCGCGGGGGGGGGGGGGGGGGGGGGGGGGGGGGGGGGGGGGGGGGGGGGGGGGGGGGGGGGGGGGGGGGGGGGGGGGGGGGGGGGGGGGGGGGGGGGGGGGGGGGGGGGGGGGGGGGGGGGGGGGGGGGGGGGGGGGGGGGGGGGGGGGGGGGGGGGGGGGGGGGGGGGGGGGGGGGGGGGGGGGGGGGGGGGGGGGGGGGGGGGGGGGGGGGGGGGGGGGGGGGGGGGGGGGGGGGGGGGGGGGGGGGGGGGGGGGGGGGGGGGGGGGGGGGGGGGGGGGGGGGGGGGGGGGGGGGGGGGGGGGGGGGGGGGGGGGGGGGGGGGGGGGGGGGGGGGGGGGGGGGGGGGGGGGGGGGGGGGGGGGGGGGGGGGGGGGGGGGGGGGGGGGGGGGGGGGGGGGGGGGGGGGGGGGGGGGGGGGGGGGGGGGGGGGGGGGGGGGGGGGGGGGGGGGGGGGGGGGGGGGGGGGGGGGGGGGGGGGGGGGGGGGGGGGGGGGGGGGGGGGGGGGGGGGGGGGGGGGGGGGGGGGGGGGGGGGGGGGGGGGGGGGGGGGGGGGGGGGGGGGGGGGGGGGGGGGGGGGGGGGGGGGGGGGGGGGGGGGGGGGGGGGGGGGGGGGGGGGGGGGGGGGGGGGGGGGGGGGGGGGGGGGGGGGGGGGGGGGGGGGGGGGGGGGGGGGGGGGGGGGGGGGGGGGGGGGGGGGGGGGGGGGGGGGGGGGGGGGGGGGGGGGGGGGGGGGGGGGGGGGGGGGGGGGGGGGGGCCGGGGGGGGGGGCGGGGGGCGGGGGGGGGGGGGGGGGGGGGGGGGGGGGGGGGGGCGGGGGGGGGGGGGGGGGGGGGGGGGGGGGGGGGGAGGGGGGGGGGGGGCGGCGGGGGCGGGGGGGGGGCGGGGGGGGGGGGGGGGGGGGGGGGGGGGGGGGGGGGGGGGGGGGGGGGGGGGGGGGGGGGGGGGGGGGGGCCCCCGCCCCGCGCGCCGCGCCCGGGGGGGGCGGGGGGGGGGGGGGGGGGGGGGGGGGGGGGGGGGGGGGGGGGGGGGGGGGGGGGGGGGGGGGGGGGGGGGGGGGGGGGGGGGGGGGGGGGGGGGGGGGGGGGGGGGGGGGGGGGGGGGGGGGGGGGGGGGGGGGGGGGGGGGGGGGGGGGGGGGGGGGGGGGGCCCCCGGGGGGGGGGGGGGGGGGGGGGGGGGGGGGGGGGGGGGGGGGGGGGGGGGGGGGGGGGGGGGGGGGGGGGGGGGGGGGGGGGGGGGGGGGGGGGGGGGGGGGGGGGGGGGGGGGGGGGGGGGGGGGGGGGGGGGGGGGGGGGGGGGGGGGGGGGGGGGGGGGGGGGGGGGGGGGGGGGGGGGGGGGGGGGGGGGGGGGGGGGGGGGGGGGGGGGGGGGGGGGGGGGGGGGGGGGGGGGGGGGGGGGGGGGGGGGGGGGGGGGGGGGGGGGGGGGGGGGGGGGGGGGGGGGGGGGGGGGGGGCCCCCGGCGGGGGGGGGGGGGGGGGGGGGGGGGGGGGGGGCCGCGGGGGGCCGCCCCCGCCCCCCCCCGGGGGGGGGGGGGGGGGGGGGGGGGGGGGGGGGGGGGGGGGGGGGGGGGGGGGGGGGGGGGGGGGGGGGGGGGGGGGGGGGGGGGGGGGGGGGGGGGGGGGGGGGGGGGGGGGGGGGGGGGGGGGGGGGGGGGGGGGGGGGGGGGGGGGGGGGGGGGGGGGGGGGGGGGGGGGGGGGGGGGGGGGGGGGGGGGGGGGGGGGGGGGGGGGGGGGGGGGGGGGGGGGGGGGGGGGGGGGGGGGGGGGGGGGGGGCGGGGGGGGGGGGGGGGGGGGGGGGGGGGCCCGCGGGGGGGGGGGGGGGGGGGGGGGGGGGGGGGGGGGGGGGGGGGGGGGGGGGGGGCGCCCCCCGGGGGGGGTTTTTTTTTTTTTCCCCCCTTTTTGGGGGGGGGGGGGGGGGGGGGCCCCCCCCCCCCCGGGGGGGGGGGGGGGGGGGGGGGTTTTTTTTCCCCCCCCCCCCGGGGGGGGGGGGGGGGGGGGGGGGGGGGGGGGCGGCGGCCCCGGGGGGGGGGGGGGGGGGGGGGGCCGCCCCCCCCCCCCCCCCGGGGGGGGGGGGGGGGGGGGGGGGGGGGGAAAACCCCCCGGGCCGGGGTTTTTTCGGCGGGGGGGGGGGGGGGGCGTCACGTCCCGACGCCTAAAAAATGTATCTTATGTTCCTTAATAAACATATTTTTATTTTTTTATTTTATGTAATCTATAGACAATAACAATATTTTACACCATTATAGTTGAAAAATACAACTCAATTTAAAGAATGAACCATAGATTTCCTAGCTTGCTAAAGTCCTGTCATTACCCCAATCGGTACATTCTTGTACTGCCAGTTAAACTGTAATTTTAGCGTAATTTAGTTTAAATGACTTTATAAAGGTAATAACTCTATCGTGTTCGCTGTGATTTCAAAATTCATACCATAATAAGCACTTTTTTCATGGATATAAAACAAAATGCGAATTAACCCCCGTAACTTATTCGAAAAGTTATAACATTGGGACTGAAATGAATTTCATGAATCAAATCACAGTACTGATCTTCCAAGTGACTGGCTTAATGGTATTTTTTTCTTTTATACTAATTTACTTGCCTGATTTATGCGGAATATCGCTCAATTTTATTATTTTCCCAGACATTTCTCGGAGGGTGAAATATTGTACGATCTTCTTTCAGAACTAATTAAAAATGTAAGAATTGTAATGAGTCGTTCTTAATGATTTCATTATATTGGTAAATTATGTTTTCAAGTAAATATTATGTAGAAGGCTTTTGTAGGTGTAATTAATTAATTTATTATTAACCCAGCCTTAATTAACCATTTTATATAAAACTAATTGTATTACGAAGATAAATATTTAAAATTTTAATAAACAATAATTTAAGTAATTGAATTATGTATTGAGTGTTAAATATTTTTCATTATATTATGGTCTCTAATACAAATAATGGTTCCATTTGGCATGAAATGATCTTTTATTTGGCAAAGTGACATTCTTCCTACATGTATATTTTAAAATCAGTTATTTACTTATATCTTATTTTATTTTATTTATTTATTAATATTTGTGTTGCAGATTATGTATACAATAATCTGCAACACAAAAACTGGACACTTGTCAGTGATTCTGTAACTCACTTTTCGAACTCACACAGCAGTTTTCGCAGCGGCGGTCGCGCTCAAATCAGTCGTGAAGCAGTCATTTTATGATTTGGCATTCTGATAAGGTGTGAGCTTGTAGTTTATTGTTTATGGACGTCGAACAGATTTGAATAATTAACTTTATACTAAGGCCAATGAAATACACATCATTAAAGACGTCACAAACCAATTGAAACAATGACGCTCCATAGATAGCCAATGCAGGAAACATGCTTTGGACGAGAATACTCATTCGAATACAGGATGTATTCCTGCCTTGCGATTCCGCCGCTGCGAAAACCGCTGTGAGAGTTCGAAAAGTGAGTTACAGAATCGCAAGGCTGTATTCAAGTCACCTCTAGCTTTTGTCTAATTTCGTTTGTATTCAATTCTCAATATCATTCAATCATGGCGGGTATTATGAAACCAGATATTTATTGATTTGAACATTTAATTAATTCACATTAGCTTGCCTGTGAGCTATTTATTACTAATGTTGCCACATATTTCATTAAAAGCGTAGCCCGTGTAGAGGCCCCTTTATATTCACAATTTTTAGTCCTCATTCTTCAAGCGGACATTTTTGAGAATGAGAATGACAAAACGTGACTGCTATTTAACGTATTATAATAATCGCATTTTAAGTTAACTGCTAAGTATAATACCTACTCTAGAAGCTCTTAAAATCTATAGTAATAAAAAGAAATATTCAGCATTTTTACAGTAAAACAATTCGATCCGAGCACTTTACTGCGAACGTAAAACAGTCACTGTGTCACAGGAATTAAATTTTTATGTCACTCATAAAATTAGAATTAGAAACTTTGTAAGTGAAATAAAAATACATTGTCAAGATGTATTATGTAAATTGACATTTTATTCTTTCATATGTATGATGCTGTGGCATGTGGCAAGAATGTCTAAAAGAATGTCTAAGAATGTCTAACAGAAAGTGGACCAAACGAGTTACCGAATGGAAAGGACCACCAGGCAAGAGGCGGAAGGGGAGACCCTTAGACCGCTGGGAAGATGATCTGAAAAGATCAGCTGGCAAAAACTGGCACTCCATAGCACAGGACCGACAACAATGGGCATCTTTGGAGGAGGCCTTTACCCAAACCGGGGTTCCTATTAAATAAAGAATATAAATATATATTACTAACATAATTTAAGCTAACCTACTAACAAAATCAATATTTTTGGTTACTTTAATATAACAACTACCAACTATTGTAAAACAGGAAATAAAAGGCTTATTATTATTATTATTATTATTTATGTATGATGCTAGCTTTCACATGAACTCGCAATCGGAATTACATGTATTGTACATTTTGGTAATAACATAAGTTATTTAAAGGGTATATGAAATCTCTTTTCTTCCAATTACGACTTTGATTTATTGTTATTAGTGTTTGCATAGTAACTTCCGTGATACCGATTCCAGAGGTGCGTTTGAATCACTACTGTGCACCAAAGGGTTTCTTTTATTCCTACGGTTAACGCAAACATCGTGAGGAAATCGGCATGTCTCAGACCCAAAAATCTATGACATGTGTCAAAGATGGCTGATCTCCCAATTGGCTATAAAATAAAATCATCGAAGAAACGGATGCAATCTGAGGCCTAGACCCACTAGCTTTGTATTATTAGTAGGTAGACTGTCTTAGTAATATCATTAACTGGCAAATTATTATTATTTTGTATTGATTAAAACAGAAAATTAATAATTCCAATGTATAGATTCCAATATTTTTTTAGAATATTGATAGAACAGAAAATAGAATATAAGCACTTATTGCTGTGTAGGTTTACAAAGACATTTAACATGACGCTTGTTTTAAGATTTAACAACTTTTATTACTATTGGTCTAAGATCCCGATATACAACGACCTTCACCGAGATGCTTATTTAATGAAACGTATTTTATATTTAATTTAATATGTCAATAAATATAATCCATATGGGTTGCCTAGCAAATTTCAGTCCAGAGTATTTTAATTAATATTAAAAAAAATATGTTTTTTAAACATTTCACCGGTATGATTATTAGATAAATTCTATACCAATCGAAAGTATGAAGCCCATAGAATATGCAAACGTTAGGTTGTTTTTAATCAATTAATTATTTATGTGTATATTTCTTATGTGACACTAAAGTATATATACATCTTTAGTAAAAAAGAAAGTTATAGTGATACATATATAATACTACCCTGATTAAAAATATTGATTGAAAAAAATTTAAAAAATTTACTACATGCAAATTATAAAAAAATATTTTTTTTTAAATATTAATTAAATATACTCTGGACTGAAATTTGCTAGGCAACCCATATGGATTAAATTTAGTGACATATTAAATTAAATATAAAATACGTTTCATTAAATAAGCATCTCGGTGAAGGTCGTTGTATATCGGGATCTTATACTATATTTATAAATCGCATTTTTAAATAAATTTCTTATTCGAGACGGTTTAACGGACGTTTTAAATAAACGTAGTATAGTATGAAATTTGAAATAGGTGAGTATTTTAAACCGACTCCAAAAAAGACGTAATTTTTTTCTCGTGTATGTATAAGCACAGCTTCGCCAACCGATACGGAACGATCGAGGTTTCAAGTCAGATTTCCGAATAGGTGCCATAGACAAAAAAAAATGGTTATCAATCTGAAACTTTTCAGGATTTGTCTATATATAATTGTCATGTCACATGAAAAATCCAAAATTCTTAATAAATCACCTTGCAAAATAGTTTATGATTTTAGAACCTGCATTTTAATAAATAAATATCATTTAGTATATTTAATTACCTTGGTAATACAAGACCAGTCAATAGAAATAAGAAACATTTTTATTGAATAAATTTTAGTGCATTTCTTAGTAAATTGTTTTAAAGGATTTTTTTAAAACTGCGTTATTAGACTGATTTCATTTTTATGAATAAGAGGTCTCTATGCCCCGTTATAAATCAAATAATACAATAACGGTGATTTGACCACAAATAAAATAAAAACTCAGTAACAATGTTTATCTAGGCTCTATTATAGGTTTCTATGCTAAACTAATCAATATTTATCGATTTGTAAAAAATCACACTATTTTTTTTACATGTCAACATTCAGGAGTAAGTACTTAAAATTGTACGATCCTTAAAAGGCAGTTTTTTCAATGTTATAAAACATCAAAGTTTTTTATTGTCTGTGTTCATTGTTCATTGTGAAGTAAATTTACTTTCCCCTTCGACAATTATAAAAGTTTTAATCGTTTGTACTTTTCTAATTACAAAAGAAAAGTCATGAGCGCAAAAATTACGAACGGGTAACCCAAAAGTTAGGTGAGAATTATGAAAGTTCTTTTAATTAACCTTTTTCATTTAAATCGTCAAATTAATGAAAATGCCTTTGTACTTTACGACAACCGATTATCAATGTTTAATAGATTTTAGTTGTAAAACCTAACGTTAGTTATATAATAATATTATATAGATTAGTTAATGATAAAAAGTGCAAACGAAATGGTAACAATCACCTTACAAATGTAGGCAATAAATTGTAAAACGTCAGATGAGCCCTTTAGTTTTTCATACAGTCATAAATTGTAATAAAACATTCTCGTTTCCGAGAATGTACAATAGGTCGACATGACTAATATTCATTATAGGTAAGACATGTGTCACTTATGCCCGAGTTATACAAGGCTAGTTTTTCAAGCTAGGATAGCAAGCTAGTGTAGACAAAACTAGCTAGTAAGCTAGTAAGCTAGTTTTGAAGCCAGATTGTGTTTAATAGGATGGATTTTTGATGTTATACTTCTTTAGGCGCGTTATGAAAAATTGATGAGAGTGAAATTTTACGATGCGCGCGCACCGTGACACAAAATTAACAGAATGAAGTTGCCCATGGAAGATGCTATGGCATTGGACATAATTAAAAAACAACATTCGAATAATAATAGAATTTATGTTACACTTAATGTAAGAAAATAATTATATTTATTTATTTAATTTTTCAAATGTAAACTGAACTTTATTGACTGTAATGGATCCTTTTCCAGTCTTTTGTTATTTAATTCTATTTAATTATTTGCATGCAATCAAAAACTATTTTTAATAATGCCAAAGAAGTATAACTTCTTACGCGCGTACATAATTACACGCACCCTTTTTTTTTAGGATAGTAGCGCCCCTCACCACTGATTTTACCTGTCTTGGGATGTGTACTATATTCATGTGGCCGGCGAAGTTAGTTTTCAGCTAGTAAGCAGGAACCATGCGTTTTGTTCATCTTTGTCACCACGACTTGTTTTTGAGATTTTAAGATGCCCAAACTAAGTATGGATATTAATTTAAAGTTTGTACAACTGTACCGTGACCACGAATGTCTGTGGAACGCCACCCTTCCAAGTTATAAAGACAAATCTAAACGTGATTCAGCACAACTACTTGTCTGTCGACCATAGTGCTTAAGTTATTTGAACATCCCTCCATCAACCGCCACCGAATTTAAATACCGTTACACATTAATTAACTGTACTTCTCATTATAAGTAAGCTGTGCCATCGTAGGTTACTGTCACGTTTCATTAAATGACATTCTTGGCGCTGTCACTGCGCGGTACGGTCAATTGTCAAACGCTAAATCCCCAAAATGCGCTACCAAGCAACCAAAGCAAATTGATAATCATAAGGCGGCCCAGAATATAAAACAAAAGACGTAACGACGGCCCGTTCTGCTTTATTGTGATCGGTCAGCTTTGAACGACCAGTACGCGTTGACACGTGATATGAAGCATTATATTATTGCCCCCATTTGTACACTTAAACAACTGTTATTACAATAAAGATAAAGAATATCTTAACCAAAACAGTCATTGTCCCGTGCTCCATATAGGGAAACGGGTTCTTTACATTAGCTTAAGTAATAAAAACAATGCTTTTTTTTATTTTCTTAAAATGTACAAAAAACGGGATGAAGATTTATTATTATTTGTTCTAACGAACACGCAGAACAGCAAAGGATTGCGTATTACGGGACAAATGACGTAAAGCTTTTAAATAAATAACAAAAAATGTCGAGAAAAACAAACCCACCCGTGTGTTATTCGCGTAAATTTAAATAACAATAAGAAATATATTTTAAGAATAGATAATATTATTACCTAATATCATAGATTTTGTGATGTTTTAACTTTTTAGAATTAATTTCAGAAATATGCTGTTCTCAGCACAAAAGATAATCAATAAAAAAAATTGTGTAATCAAGCTAAGCAATTAAGTAACATTGAATGGGTGCTTATATAGGATCTTACAAATGATTTAAAAGTTTTTAATTTTTGATAAATATGGTTATTTATGATTATTATTATTTATGAACAAATATTTGGATTAAGGATAGTTGACATATAATGGTTTAAAATAGAGGCACATCTGCAGGAGGCTTTATGTCGAGAGACAAGTTGTTAATTAGTATTAATAATAGTAATATTAAATGTTAAAACTAGACTGTCAGAATAATAAATGCTTATTTTATTTATTAGTATGACATAATATTTAAAATCTTTTCGTGAATCAGGCCACTGAAATAGGATTTCCACGAAGGTTTTTTCATAAGATGGTGTCAGATGGTGGGACTTTAGTTTTATTCTTGGTGAAGGAGCTCTCCGATTACGTCAGGGATTAAGTTGAATAAAGAAGTGGGAATTAAAATGTTTTTCCGTTTCATACTTTGTATTTCATAAAGTAAAAAATGTTGCGGGAGTTCTTTTACATTATTGATAGTAGTAATAGTTATATTTAAACTAAACCGTATAAAAATCCGATAAGTTTTAAAAATTATAAAAAAACCCGTATAATTAGTTTTTATTCTAGTACTGTTTTGTAATTATGGTAATATTGTTTGGATAAATTGGTTTCAAAAGAGCTATTGAGTGTATGAATTCGAAGAAATTGATTTTAGAAATGTTAGTACATACTACATTCTTACCCTTCATGTATCTAGCTTAGACCTGAGTTACGAGAGATATTATTCTAATTGTTTCAATGTAAAAGGCAGAATACAATTTCTTACCTATTCCAACAAACAAATGCAGTGTCTGTACCAAGTCTGGCACGTGTTAGTTAATATAAAACTTCTTATGGGATATGCGCACGAGATTTATTCATCCGACTTTGGACTGATAGAGTTTATGTGAAATCAGGTTGTGTTATTACAATGAACCAAACAATTAATAGAGTGTTTAATTTTCTTGATCCGTAGTTTAAATTCATCTAAACAGAGTTACGCAAAACTAAACAGTCTCCAAAGACGTCCCTCGAGAATGGTTCACAAAAATATTCCCTGGAATCCTAAACAGTTCTCAAACATTCCTCCTGTCTTCATAACTTACAACTGACAGGCATTCCATTCATCCGTTGCTTTACAAAGCCTCGAAAGTGTCAGCTGTTTCTTTCGACCTTTTATCATTTGGTATCACTGTATAGATTACAATTTGGCGACTTTGTAGGATAAAGGTAGTTTTCTTAGATTACATTTAAGTTCAAAATCCTGACTACAATTAGCTCATATAGATGAATTTTAATTTTCCGTTAATTAAAAGAAAGGTAAGGTATTGTATCTGACTACATGGATTTTTGGAACGTATAAACATCAGTTAAAAATTAATGCTTCTAAATTTACAGCCAGTTCTCAAATCCCTTGATTCCCCTTGCGTACAACAAGAACTGGCAATAAACTGATCAATTCACATTTTAAGACAGTTAATTATGAAAACTGTCTTAAAATGTGTAGTGGTCATGAAAAATTGTGAATTAGGACCATGCGCTTACATTACTGTGGGAATAATACGCAAACAGGTAACAAATTATTAACGTATACCCGTTTATCACAAATTCAGCCGACCAGTTACCACAAGTAGCACCCGTTCACGAGTACGATGCAGGGCCAGCTATTGGTCCCTTCGCCATATTGTAGGGGATATTACTCATACAAATTTCTGAAATTAAGTCTAGACTAAATTTCACCAACATCATCTTGATGGTTGGAGGTCTTCCACAGTCCGTTTCACAAGGCATTTTCTTTTGCGAACTAGTGGAATCGACTCCCGGTGGGGGTCTTCCCTCAGAGATACGACCTCCAAATGTTTAAAGAGCGAGTGTACTCCTCCCTCGAAGGCCGGCAACGCACCCACTAAAAATGGGTGTCTATGGGCTGCGAAGACTGCCCTTTTTGGTCGTCCCGCAAGCTCGTTTGCCCCCCTATTATATAAAAAAAAAATTAAGTAAAATTATTTCTATTTGGTCACCCCATCTGTATTTCACTTTGGCGTCTCACAATGTTTTTCTACTTTGTTATCTTCAAAGAGCACAATAAAGCTCGTGACGTTATTAACAGACCTTTCTGTCAAACACAAGAATATGGAGCAATCGTAGCTGAATGCCCTTTCCGCGCCTATTTCTTTGAACTCACAAAATTTGTGACGCATTTTCTTAGTCGTGATATTATTCACAAACGTATTGTATGGCTTTGCACTTTGTAAGAGTTGTTATACGTTTAATGGTTGGTTTTTTTATGGAAAATATTATTTGAAGATGAAACGAGCTCGAAGTTTTGTATAGACGTGGTTTCCAAAGAAACTTGAGCGCCATTTTTAAGCTTACGTATTACATTCGTACTTGTATATTGTTCGATGATAATAAAATCAGTGGCGCTACAACCTCTTTAGGTCTTGACCTCAGATTTCTGAATCTAGTTCATAATCATTTTTTTAAATCTAATAGGCAAGGAGTGATCAGCCTCCAGTGTCTGACACACTCGACTTTTTTTTGGGCTAAGACATGTCGATTTCCTCACGATGTTTTCCTTCATCGTTCGAGCAAATGTTAAATGCGCACATAGAAAGAAAGTCCATTGGTGCACAGCTGGGGATCAAACCTACGACCTCAGGCAAGAGAGTCGCACGCTGAAGACACTAGGACAACACTGCTAAATGATAATAGGCACTTTATATTGAGAATGAGGTGTTGCTGTGCCACAATCCATCCCACATCACAAATGGCTGATGATAGCCGTGACTTGTATGGCTGATCGCGTAGCGGGATGCGGACAAGACTACGCTGTTACCTTGTGCCGTTTCGGGTGATTGCTGGCGATGCGGTGGTATTTTAGTTTAGTAGGTATGCACACTAGCGAGTCCCACATAATCTCAACAATGAAGTCGCGCCGTAGTAGGGTATGCCTAACGCATTTCCCCAAGGGAAAAATAACCTTTAAAAAGGTGCTGTTAGATACTTCCACTGTGTAAAATGAATAACGAACTAATATTTACGAGTACCAATTTAAAGACTTCCCCCTTATTTATAAAAGGTATCAGTCTCATTGCACTCTTTTAAGTCTAATTCTGTCAAGTTGTGTTCGATTAGATGACTTCAATCAAACGGTGCGATTAGGTTAATTGAGTTTTTTTGAGCTAAGCAGCTAATTAAATGTGTGTTGAATATTCAATATACCACAGGAAGTTTGCAACAATTAAGTTTTATATGATATAAATAGTACGGAAAAGTTTGAAAAAAAGAATTTTAGGTCAGCTGATTTTGTGATATGTCTCCCTGCTTCCGGTAGAGTGGGCATCTGGCTGGCGGTAGCGGTTGCGTTCATTAGTGCGCATCCTATCTGTCCAGGTAATAATCCGGATTTTAAAAGCATTTTAAAAGCGTAATTTTAATTTTCGTTTTAAATACGCTACCCAACTTTTTTATTGCCAGACATTTTCACGTTGCTAACTATGGCCAGAGCGATTTTAAGTTTTATTTTTATAAAAATTTCAAAGCATTTAGAATGTTGTAATTTTAAATTATGTTATTTAAATATAAGGAAAATGAAAATGAAGCCACAAAGGTTGTAATTGAATTAAAATGATAAAGTATTGCAGTATGATGAGCATTGCAAAAGGAATGATTTCCTTTTAAATACGCTAGACATACTTTTTTATTGCCAGACATTTTTCACGTTGCAACTAGGCAGGATTTTAATTTTTATTTTTATAAAAATTTAAAGCATTTTAGAAGTCTGAATTTTAATATTATGTATTTAAATATAAGAAAAACTGAAAATGAATTTGCCAGACATAATGGGTAAGTCTTGAATTAAAATGATAAAGTATTGCAGTATGATGAAGCATTGCATTTTAAGAAGCGTAATTTTAGATTTTTCCTTTTTAAATACGTCTACCTGACATACTTTTTTATTGCCAGACATTAGGCTAACTATGGCCAGACGCGATTTTAAGTTTTATATTTATAAAAATTTCAAAGCATTTTAGAATGTCTGTAATTTTAATATTATGTATTTAAATATAATTAAAACTGAAAATGAATTTGCAGACATTAATTGGTTGTTAGTCTTGAATTAAAATGATAAAGTATGCAGTATGATGAAGCATTGCATTTTAAGAAGCGTAATTTTGATTTTTCCTTTTTAAATACGTCTACCTGACATACTTTTTTATTGCCAGACATTTTCACGTTGCTAACTATGTGCCAGACGCGATTTTAAGTTTATTTTTATAAAAATTTCAAAGCATTTTAGAATGTCTGTAATTTTAATATTATGTTATTTAAATATAAGAAAAACTGAAAATGAATTTGCCAGACATTAATTCGGTTGTTAAGTCTTGAATTAAAATGATAAAGTATTGCAGTATGATGAAGCATTGCATTTTAAGAGGCGTAATTTTGATTTTTCCTTTTTAAATACGTCTACCTGACATACTTTTTATTGCCAGACATTTTTCACGTTGCTAACTATGTGCCAGACGCGATTTTAAGTTTTATTTTTATAAAAATTTCAAAGCATTTTAGAATGTCTGTAATTTTAATATTATGTTATTTAAATATAAGAAAAAACTGAAAATGAATTTGCCAGACATTAATTCGATTGTTAAGCCTTGAATTAAAATGATAAAGTATTGCAGTATAATGCTTGTAGTACGAGCATAAAAGGTATATAAAATTAGATAAAAATTAATAATCAACACTTTATTTAAATTGTCCTAATTACTAAATGTAAGTTATGAATAATTATATTAAGTTTTGTGGAAGTTGTTTTAGCCTATAGTGACGTCACAAACAAGAGGCATCTTCATAATCATCATCATCATCGTCGCTGTCTTTGTCGGTGTCATTCATATCATCTTCTTGGGAACTTTCGTTATCTTCTAAAACTCTATCATCTGAACAGAAAAAAAATAAACAGTGTAATTTTTCTTGTTCGTAAAATTTTAGTATATGATATGCAAAACTTACTTTACTTAACAATAATCTGCACTGAGGATGGTATGTAGAGTTTTAGAAGATAACGAAAGTTCCCAAGAAGATGATATGAATGACACCGACAAAACAGCGACGATGATGATGAGATATGAAGATGCTCTTGTTTGTGACGTATATAGGCTAAAACAACTTGAAAAACTAATATTAATTATTCATAACTTACATTTAGTAATTAGGACAATTTAAATAAAGTGTTGAATTAATTTTAATCTAATTTTATATACCTTTATGCTCGTACTACAAGCATTATACTGCTTTATCATTTTAATTCAAGGCTTAACAATGAATAATGTCTGAAATTATATTTTTCTTATATTTAAATAACATAATATTAAAATTACAGACATTCTAAAATGCTTTGAAATTTTTTAAAAAATAAAACTTAAAATCGCGTCTGGCACATAGTTAGCAACGTGAAAAATGTCTGGCAATAAAAAAAGTATGTCAGGTAGACGTATTTAAAAAGGAAAAATCAAAATTAGCTCTAAAATGAATGTTCATCATACTGCAATTCATTTTAATTCAAACTTAACAACCGAATTAATGTCTGGCAAATTCATTTTCATTTTTCTTATATTTAAATAACATAATATTAAAATTACAGACATTCTAAAATGCTTTGAAATTTTTATAAAAATAAAACTTAAAATCGCGTTGGCACATAGTTAGTGAAAAAATGTTGGAATAAAAAGTATGTCAGGTAGACGTATTTAAAAAATCAAAAATTACGCTTCTTAAAATGCAATGCTTCATCATACTGCAATACTTTATCATTTTAATTCAAGACTTAACAACCGAATTAATGTTGAAATTCTTTTTTTTCTTATATTTAAATAACATAATATTAAAATTACAGACATTCTAAAATGCTTTGAAATTTTTATAAAAATAAAACTTAAAATCGTTGGACATAGTTACAAAAATTCTGCAAAAAAAATATGAGACGTATTTAAAAACAAAATAAAAATTAGTTTTAAAAATCTTTTAAAAATAGGATATTATAAAAGAATAACCACCTAAAGGAAGACATATAAAAATAGTACTGAAATTTCTCGAAAAACATTGTTTCTCTTTAATGTGATATTACTTAGCCTACCTTTTTAGTACCTACCAACATGGAACATTTTGCTATGCTACCACAGAGACTGTTCAGTTTTTCGGAATGAAAACTTTTTAGGATTTTCTTGTGAATTTTTCTTTATATAAACCTCGGAGTTCAAATCATAAATTTTGATTAACAAATAAAAATAGGGGTTGAATGTTGAAGGGTGAAAATTAAGGGTTGTATGTATTTTTGTATGTTGTATCATAAAAAAATAAAAACAAAAAAATTTGGCTAAAAAATAATAATATTTTTTTTGGGGGACACCCCTTATCACTTAGGGGTTTGAAATATAGATAGTAGCCGATTCTCAGACCTACTGAATATGCATAGAAAATTACATAAGAATTGGTCAAGCTGTTTTATTTATATAATAGTATTTAATTAAATAATAATAATTGCCGAGTTAAAAAATATTAGCATATTAAAAATTATAAAAATATCCAAAGCTAAAAATATTAGCACGTGATTGATACTCTGATAAGGATATTGATATTCAAATTGCTCTCTGAAGTGGGTTGTTTAAAATTTATGCCACGTATACAAGGAGCATCGGAGTCCATTTCCACAAATATTGGCCTCCATTACTCTCGAGACTTCAATATCAAGTATTTTGTATAAGAAACCGATAAAATGAATACAGGCAGAAGTCTTGGAATGGTTTATTTGTTGTGTACCCTCATTTTAATATGATGATATAAATTTATTACTTACCGTTGCTGTGACTTAACTGTTGCCCACGTGACGAATATAAAGAAAAAGCCAGTTTAAATGCGAACGAGTTGGTATAAAAAATTTAGGCAACGCAGAAATAACTATTTTCTACAAAAAAGGGAGAAGTAGACCTTTTCAATCTCTCTATGGGGTAGTATTTTAAACAATATTGTTTAAGAGGCGGACGTGCAGAGTCGGGTCACTTTGAATAAAGTGATAACCGCCGCCCATGGACATGACAACGCCGGGGGCTAGCGAGGAGTATTTTGTCGACCTAAATAACAATAATGGCGTATTTAATTTTTGTCTTTCTCGCTTATATTTAATTTGACATACGAAAGTTGTTGCAAAAGAGTACACAAACTCTAATGTAAACTTAAAACATCGAGTATAAATAATATTAATTCATAATAATCATTAATTTTTTTATTCCGTTGAAAGAAGAGTTTATAAGAGGAATAGTTTTTGTTTAATAAGAAACCCCCCCCCCAAAAACACACCCAAAAAACCCAAAAGAAGGGCCCCCCCCCAACGCACCCCACCCTTTTGGGGCCCACAATTACAAGTTCATAGTCTCAGCAACAATATTGTGTTAAAATTGTTTGTAAGATATTAATGCGGCCAGATGGTATGCTAAACGCGTTGGTACCCTGTGCAATTGTTATTGATTATTTACTAATTAACCATTCGAATAAAAAAAATCTTCCAATTTACTACGTCTTTGACCAATTGTTTTGAATTATAAATAAAATGTTCCTCCTACTCCTTATTATTAGATTTTTGATTCAGCTCGCGTGTAAAAACATCAAATAAACGTAATTCATTTGGATGAGGGAAAAATCAGCATTTGTAAATTCTTATACACAATTGAGCTAAATTGCATGACTCTCCTGTTAAAATTGTTGATGAGGCAAGTGAATGAGACAGAACAATAATAATTTTAATCAAAAACAATGAGATTGGGTCCGTCGCAAATTGGTATTCCGGCGTTAACATCATGACGAAGCGTTGAAGCCTAACTGGAGGCTCTTTATACTGACCCAGGAGAATATTTTGTTACAAACGAGAAAAATTTATTGTTTCAACGTTTTGTTAAAGCATATCTATTTAAGTAGTAATTTTAGAGAACTCGCTATTTTCATTTCGAGTCAGGACACGTATTTTTAACTGTATGTGAATCGGGGGTTTGTTGTTGAGGCTAATAATGTTTATAAGCAATATGTCTAATGATTATTTAACATAACTTCTGTAATCCTGTAACGAAATGGGTAAATGCGATAGTTTCTTTACATATATTGAAACCTTTTTTTTATTATTATATTACAAGCCAGATTGAATTCTGATTTCGCTTGGAAATTAAATTATTCTGTAAACCATTTCTGACATTTAAAAAAAAATCAGTTGCGCTACCACCTCTTTAGATCTTGGCCTCAGATTGCTGAATCTGTTTCATGATCATTTTTACATCTAATAGGCAAGTAGGTGATCAGCCTGCAGTGACTGACACACGCCGTCGACTTTGTCGGTTTCCTCACGATGTTTTCCTTCACCGTTCGAGCAAATGTTAAATGCATAGAAAGAAAATCCATTGGTGCACAGCCGGGGATCGAACCTACGACCTAAGGTATGAGAGTCACAGGCTGAAGCCAATAGGCCAACACTGCTCTATCTATTTCTGACATTATTCATATATAAAGAATTACAGTATGTTTCCACATTATATCATGTGTACATGGTACCATGTTTATATATAAATATATCTTGTACGGTTCCTGGTTCTTTGGAATGAAATGTTAATTGGTATGTAACGAATGAATGCAAAGTAACAGTTGAAGAGAGTGCCTGCGTCTAGCTATACTCTCGGGGCGTAACTCCGACGATTTAGGAAATCGCCACGCTTATAAAACTAAGAAAGTCTGAGTGAGCAAAATGTACAGCCTTGGCTCGTACAGATCCCATTGTCAAACTGTAACAACAGTTTTGTGGGAGTTTGTTTATAGATTTAAGATGTCACAAGAGATAGGTTCGTGAAATTTTACTTAATGAAAGTTTACAATTACAATATAACGTAGCTTATTAACAATTATTATCCGAATATATTATGCTATAGAAATTATTATTAAACTATGTTCTCATTAGGTATTACAGGTCATATAAATATATAGCCTACTGGTTACATGTGCAATTTTTTAACATGAAACCAGAGGTCGAGCGTTCGGATGGGCGCTAATGGAATTATTTAAATGTGTTGATGCAGATACACATTTAAAATTGTAAAAATTTATTATTATTTATTTTATTATTACTTTTTTTTAGTTATACGTAGTGTTATATGTTATTTTGAGTTTGAGGTTTTGTGCACTTTTTGTACTTTTTTTATTGTTCCATATTAGCTTTATTAGAAATAGCTTGTTAGCGATAAGGCCGCCCGTTGCCTAACAACTTATGTTACCAGCTTTTTGTATATTTACGTTTTTGTATAAGGTAACGAAGTGTACATAAATAAATAAATGTCGTACAAGAAAAGAAAAATCCAATATTCTTATAAGTAAATTGTTATTGATATATATACAGATACTGTCTAGTTTCAATAAATAAATAATGAAACAATAAAGATGACCTTATAAGCTATTAACAGGTTAACTAAGGTTAAGTATATTTTCTAACCCAAAGGTACAAGAGAGACGTTAAAAACTGCAAACTAAGCAATCCAGTTCACCACTTAGTAGCCGAGAACACTTGAAGTTATAGAAGATTTTCAAACAATTTTTGCTGATTTAAAAAACTGAAAATTATATCAAAGGTTAAACGTTTAGATAATAGTTTAAAAAGTAGCATAACTATTAATAGTACAATGTATAATGGTGATTTGTTTTTTATTGTGACCTAAATTCTATTTTTTACTCACGTCACTGGTAGCAGTGAACCCACTAATGACAAAGCGATATCTGAGCCTCAATAAAATTAATCTCTATTACTGGCCACTGTCTCGTAAATAAACATCTCTTTGTCCTTGGCGCAACACAGCCCTTGTCCAGAGACTGTTTCAGCGCAGAAGAATCAGTCACCCACGTAGTCCTGGAATGCGTAGCTATGTCTTCCCAACGAGCAGAAATTCTCGGAGCAGTGATGTCGCTCCGTGAAGCCTGCGGAGTGCCCAGGAAACTTCTTAGCTTCTGGAAGGAGCTAGGCTGGCTTAAGTAGCCAGGACTTAACGCATAACGGATCAAAGGGGTGTCTTAGTGCGGAAACTGTGTCCATACTACAAAAGACACACAACGTTATAATTCTTTACAATCAGTGTTTTCAGTACGATATTTAGTTTAGTCTGAGATGTCAACTGTCGAGTCTGGTATTCGTATGCATCTCTTCCCAGCAAATGGCCGCGCTTGAGCGACCCGTGATGAAACGTGTTGATTGAACTAGATGCAATGAAGCGGAAATCGAAAGTAATGATGATATGTTAAAATATACTATATTTTTAATAAAAAAATTGAAATTAGATTAATCAATTTTTCAAAGTTATGTTTTGACATACATCCTCTGACATAACACATTCTGTAGACATATTTATTGTTAGCCTATTGGCTTGAGACAGTCAACCTCTTCGGCCGTACATACGAATCACTGCATATATTCTGATCACCTATTAAGAATAAAACGATCATGAAACAGATAGAATAATCTATTTAACTATATAATAAATATATTTAGCAAATATATTTAAATTAATATAACAATAATTTGATTTGTGAATCTCTATAAATTCACAATCGAGTTGACTAAACATTTCACTATGAACTAAATGAACGTACACGATGAAGCAGAAAAGTCGTTTCTATTTTAGGTTCAGACCACAATAAACTGGAAATAACTCCCAACTAATTTTGTTCCTAACGTTATATTTCACTTACGTTCACGTCAGAAAATGTGACAGCGCGAAAAGTTTGCAAAAGAAAATCTGGGAAACCTTTTTTTTCATTATACTCAAGAAACTACTTATACTTTAGAGTTTTGGAAGTGATTCATCGAACTGTGAAGTTAAGCCAAAACAAGGATTTTGAAATTGAAATCACCAAAATGATATTTAGAATTTTATGCCTAAACATCTTTGTGAAACACATGTTTCACGGTGTGTTGTTTTACGTATAACAAATATTCCAAAATAATAACGGTATGATTACTTTTTCTAGAATCAATAAAACAAACGCCTAATTCTGCCCGATGCTGGTGGATATTGAGGAGCTTCAGGCTATTTGAATATAAATATAATAACATCCTATTCGTCGCACCTAGGGCGAGAATGTTTAAAAGCTTGGGCAGAAGCGGCGACCTCTTGTGTCGAGAACGATAACTTTTTTTTTTATTGAACAGGGGGAAAATGGGCAGGAGGCTCACCTGATGTTAAGTGATACCGCCGCCCATGGACACTCTCAATGCCAGAGGGCTCGCGAGTGCGTTTCCGGCCTTTTAAGAATTGGTACGCTCTTTTCTTGAAGGACCCTAAGTCGAACTTAAGTCTAACTTAAGAAAGCCTATAACTCAGCCCCCATGTCCATTGTCCGAACAAGCAGAAGATACCAATGCGCTATTCGCAAAGTAGTAGATTCTAAAGGCTATATACTATATTCTAAGGCTAAATTAGCCACCAAGCATGCTCAGCAAGGTGATGGTACTTCACTCCGGGCCACTCAACTCTACTAAGCGCAAATTCGGCCTCACATGGAATACTGTTTTCAACATTGAGAAGAGTTGCATCTACCCTGCAGCTGATTTTCATCATCGGACGTCGAGGCAGAATACGAAATTCCACCCATAATACCTCGATGTCCGTCGTTTTACAACCGAGCTTTTTTTAAAGCACTTTTTTCCGCGTAGTATTTCCTAACCAATTTTGACTTATGGTCCTTCAATAAAACAGCGTAACCATTTGTGAAACGTACTTACGAGCCTTCTAGCAGTGTGTGTCCATGGTCGACGGTATCGCTTAATATAAAGTGATCCCTACCCGTTTGCTAAGCAAAAGTTTCCTATAAGTAAGATTTTCGCATGTGTATGGTAGATATAAGTTCGTCATGGATTCCTTCAGAAGTATTCCAGAATATGTTAATCCTTCAGTAACAGTTGATTAAGGTAAAAATATAGAGTTAATAAATTGTTATCGACCGACAGTAAAAGCGATATCATTTTTTAACTATGTATTTAATTGAAGATGGAGCGCCGCTAAAACTAAATTAATAAATATTAAGTATTAAAAAAAAAAAAAAAATGTAAAATTATTTATAAAAATATATATGAGACACAAACAAAGAATCTAAAACCTTTTATAAATTATTTTTAAAAAATTTATAAAAGTTTTAGCTTTCTAAACCGCCACGTTACGAAGTATGGTCGAACGAGTTATCTTGATTACCTAAAGTAACCTACGGCAAAAAAATGTTTACCTACGAAGGCGCAAGTGTATAATAAACTACCCAAATATAAAAATATTACTTCTATCAATATAAAAAAAAAAAAAAAACTTTTAAATTCATATTTTTTGTTTATTTAAATTTATTATTAGCTATATTAATTTAGGACTACAATGTTATGTTATTAAGTATTATTTATGTAAGTGATTTTGTTTTGAGATATCATTTTTTAACTATGTATTCTGTTCATGTATAATTTGATATGTTTGACGGAAACAGAATAAAACCCTTGAAATATTAAACAACGGATAATTTAAAAAATCTGATGTGTTATCATTTTATCATTATAAAGGTTGGTTACTCAAGTTCACATTGCAAATTAAATTTAGTATATTGGAAAACAATTGTCACAATACATTGAACGGTAAATAAATTAGTTTCCAGACATTGCTATAAAGAACGTGCCAGAGAGTTAATTCAAAAGACAGAAACACTTAAGGAAATACAGAATTCATTTAAGATATTTGTACTTAAATGAAATAACTTAACACTAGACTACTGGTGAGTTCTTATTAACAGATGAACTGAATTTAATTAACTTTCAACTTTACGATTGGTTTGTTCAGACTCATTTATACAAAAAATAATCATCCAACGCTAAGCGTTTTGCGTTTTGGCCTCAGTTCGCATAATATGTTACTCAGATTATGTTTTATGGACAAATTGATTATTAGACTTTGCCATGATATTTAAGACCTAAGAAAGGCTAGATTTCGAACGCTAACCGTACGAGCAACATAAAGAAAAATCCATAATTGCTGACTTTAACGCTAACACGATACTGGGCGTAACAAAGTTGCTACAATTATACAATATACCGACTATCGTATTTTCACCAACATTAAAACATGTTTTAAGCTCAAATAACACAAAATTACTCCGGCATATCACTTAAAATAAGTTAAATTCAAAATTTTATTTTGTCATTTAAAGCAAACAACGCAAAGCAAAACAATGAATTTATATCAAAAAATTATGTCCGTATTTCCTATTCAAGTCATTTTTGTTGACGCGCCAAACGCTAGGTAGGCAGAGAATTTATGAAAACGGAACGTGACGGGCATGTCCTTAGACAATACGCTTTTGGGAAATTAAAAATAATAATGTCCCGCATTTTTCGTAAGGACATTTTTGCAGGATAAGCTAAATTAGCTTACTATCTTTTGGCGTTGAAGTTTTGTTTTCATCACAATTTATATAGTATCTTGTATATAGGTATTTTCTGTTACTTATATTAAATATTTATGTTACCTACTTTATTGAATTAAATGTTTATCAAATATTTCTTTGAAATTATATTAAATAAGCAAGGTGCAGTACAGCATCAGCTCCGCTGGTTGTCGCCAAATCAACTTATGAACTGCTACTTTGATATACAATATATATATAATTATATTTGTGAGGTAAAAACTAATGTAAACGTTAGTGGTGTATGCATTCCTGCACGTGTTTTTACCTTGTTGTCACCCCTATAATTATCAAGAACCGAAGAATTATCATGTTACATTCAATAATTCTTGGGTTCAGTTCCAAAGAAATTTTAATTGTTTCTGGTGGGCAGACGGACCATTATACTATGCATTGGAGGTTACAAGCTTTTTTGAAAATTCAGGCTTAATTTTAATTAAACTAATTTATTATTGTCTTAAATGTCGATAAAAAAAATTTCAGTTTATGATTTTTATTCTAATAAGTCGCGGTTATCACCGTTGAACACGATAAAAAAAACTAAAAATTCCAATATCTACGAACATTCAATTTCGTAAAACGAACAAAAGGGAACTCCAATTATTTGGGTCGGGTTACAATTTAAAGCCGATTGTAGGTATATTTTTTCAGCGGAAGAGAAATTAGAGAATTCTGCCGCGGAGCAAAGTTTAAATGGTCTTAATGCTATTGGATTTCGACAAGAATTTTGCTAATGTTTAGCGGAATCTGCACAATCTGATTGCTTCAATAAGTTCTGGACAGTTTCCTTCCGTGCTTTAATACTTTTAGAATTCCTCTCGGGAAGTGTTTGTAAATCTTTATGCCTCGAAAGTATTTTAGGCGTTTTTAATTTAAGTTTTAAATTGTATCTGGTGAGTTCTTGGCGGTGTTAAATGAATTAGTATGAAGTCGGAATCTGCCTTGCGATTCTGTAACTCACTTTTCGAACTCTCACAGCGGTTTTCGCATCGGCGGTCGCTCTCAAATCAGTCGTGAAGCAGTCATTTTACGATGTGGAATTCTGATAAACAATAAACTAGAAGCTCCCTCCTGTGAGAGTTCGAAAAGTGAGTTACAGAATCGCAAGGCTGGTATCTTATATAAGTATAGTACCGTATGTACCGTCACTGATAGATTTTTCTTAAACACAATTTGAAACCTCGTAGGGCAAGTTTGACAATGTTTGGTATCTTCTAATTTTACAATCGAACTTGTCCTTTAATTCCTTATGGAGCTATGGAAGACTATAAACCATCTAGTTTCTTGCATTTTTCCACCTGTACCATAATTCACTATTACTATCATCATATCAAGTAACCTTTTCCAAATATATACGTATTGATGTCAACAGTAGTTTAAATAAGAATGGTTTTCTAGTAAGAATACAATCTTTATACTATCCTAAAAGTATTGAAGGTGAGGTCAGAGTGAATTCGCTTTAAAATGTAGACCAGAGGCAAACATTCTGCATTTTCGTAAAATATTTTAAATTTATTTTCTTTTAAAATTCAGGTTTCACGCTGAAACGTTTGTGTTAATTATGTGGATTTTTATTGTGTAAACATTTGATACTTGTAATATAAGGATGGATATATAAAGATTTACAAGCTAATATTTATACTATTATTGAGGCCAAATGTTCTATATATTCTTCTCCTTGATTTTAACTATTAGAATTACTTTACATTATAGGAAAAAAATAATCTCGAAAAGTGAACTTTTTATTTCAAATGCCACAGTGTCAAAACGACTTTTATTTTTATATGTACAAAGACAATATAGAATATAGCTAAAAATGTCGTAAGCACCATGACAGCAGTGATCTACTATATTAAGGTTTCTTTAAAAAAATACTTTTTAGGCGGCTAAGATAATTTTATTACATACCGTACAAACACACACATAGTCGCCCATTAAGAGGTAACGGTTACTTATAGATAATAAACATCCAATTGGAAGCTAATGCAATGTACCTAAATCATACATCGGACATATTTCGTAGATACGACATATTGACTGACCTTTAGATATTGATTATAATTTATGAATTTACATCTTTATATATATAATTCTTCTGTGAGTGTGTATGTCACTGAACTTCTCTCAAACGACTGGACCGATTTTGATGAAATTTTTTGTGTGTGTTCAAGGGGATCTGGGAATGGTTTAGATTCAGAAATCAGCCCGGCAGATGGCATTGCAGTCGGTACTTTCATACTTTGCTTAACATCCTAATCGCTTTAAATATCATGCAGGACAACGTCTGTGGGGTCCACTAGTATAATATATGATTAGTTTAGTTAACCACAAACCGACAGGAGTCATTCTTAGATTGTAAGTGTTATTTTAAAGGCTATGTAGGTCTATTTGTAGGTTAATCTCACAGTCCCTTGCTGTTCTGGTTTACCGCTAATCCTTGCTGTATTTTGAGATACTGTGCTTTCTCTTGATTTATTTCAGTTTTAAATAAATGAGATAAACATTTTAAATTTTTGAGATTGCAATTAATAATTCAAAATAAATTGTATCTAGAAATGTATTTTTATTATGAACACGATTTCGCTTTGGATAGGGTTTTTATTATCTAGTACAAATCATGAGTACCTATTTGATGTCTTTATATCTGGTTCAGTCATGTTCATTTCCTTACCGTTTCTTCCTTGATATGTATGCGCTGATCTATTTGATTCGATTTGTATTGTTACTATTAAACTGTTTCATAGATTGGAATTATTAGGGATTTACGATATTTCTCCGACATATATTGTATTGAAAACCCTCAAGGAAAATGTATCTCTATGGGCCACCAAACCATCCACAAAACAAGGGGAATTTATCAATTTATTTTCTAAGAATACACAAGACCGCTTATATTACTTTTTATTCGGAGTAAGCGAACCGTAAAGAGTATCTTTTTATTACACGTTCCCGATAATATAGGAAAATTGTTTACGATGAAATCAGGGCCCAGCCGCGAGCCAAACCACAGTACATGATCACGTACTTAGTTCCCTTGTTAACTAAACTGTGGTTTTACATTAATGGAGTTCTTTTTAAAGAGCTGTTTAAAACAATTTATAACAATAAATAACTAACGATGACCAATGGCACAAAGTTGTTGTTCCTATCAGCTTATCATGGCTTTGCGTAGAGATGTTGTTCCTTACTTCATCTTTTACCGCATCATGCTGAAGAATTCTGAAGAATCATTCGTATTACTGAATCCCATCGTCGAACGTCACACGAAGTCCTTGTGGAACAAACTTGGCAGTTTGTACGAATCGTTGTGACTTTAGGGGCCTTTAAGAAAAGAGCGTAGCACTCCCTGAAGGGTTGGCAACACACCCGCAAGGCCTCTAGTCTGTAATAGGCCTATCAAAAACAAATATCATTTCTGATTATTTTGAGTCAAATTATATAGCGACGCCCCGTAATAACCTTAATTATTTAAAAGATACTGAAAAGGTACCCTTTATAATTTGATTACAACATGTATTTTAATTCCAAATAAAACGACTTTGTGAATTGTTAAATAAATTGTGAAATTACATGTTTTTTTTTAAATTCTTCTTTCTTCAAACGCGAAAACCTAAACATCTGTTAAAGAAGTTATCCAAAGGTTTGTTATCAAATAAACCAATATTTAAGCCTTAATATCCTGTTAAAACGAACTACAGTGAATGACTAAATATACATAAAAAAACAAATTCCAATATTTTGATGCTCGTTAAACATAATTCAATTAAATCTTTTATTTTCTATAATTTTAGTGGGAGCTCCCTTCTCAGCTATAGGATTTATCGTTATTATTATTAAAATCCAAAGAAATCTGTTAGGCCTAAGGGAAGCTTTAGGGGTGCGTTGCCGGCCTTTTAAGGAGGAGTATACTCTTTCTTTGAACAATTGAAGGTCGTATCTCTCAGGGAAGAATTTGGTCAAAAGGAAGTTTGGTAGCAGGAAGCTGCTATTTAGGTGCAACGACCCAGAGATGTGAGCAGTATTCCATATGAGGTCGTACTTACTTATGTTCTTTCCCATACTCCTCCGAAACGGCTCGACCGATTCTTATGAATTTTTTATGCATATTCAATAAGTCTGAGAATCGGCTACAATATCTTTCAACCCACTAAATGTTAAGGGTGGTCCATCCCCAAATTTTTATTTTTATTTTTATTAGATTATTAAATTTAGCATAGCAGCATGCAAAAATACATACAACCCATAATTTTCCCCCCTCTACGATGAAACCCTATTTTTTATTTGTTAATTAAAATCTTAGGACTTAACGTCTGAGGTTTGTATCTATACTCATATATATCATATAGTTTTCATTCCAGAAAACCGAACAGTCTCTGGGGTAGCATAGCAAAATGTACCATGTTGGTATGTACTACCTAGTATGTAACAGGTAGGCTAAGTAAAATCACATTAAGGAGAAACGAAGTTTGCGGGGGCAGCTAGTACTTTAATAAAATTTACGGATTACGCTAGTACACACATCGGTACGCACAATTCGACAAAGCTGCGAGGGGGGCATCAAAGATGATGTTCAGCAGCGTTTCCAACATTAACATATATTTATCAAACCTAACAAAATTCGTCAAAAAATGTATTGATTGCATTCATTTTTATTTTTTCACGTCACCAAGGTTAAGTCCCATAGTGGTATTTTTGTACCATTCGTTTATTTATGTTTGAGCAATAAAAATTATATATTTTACGCTTTTGTTTTAGAATTTAAAAAAGTGGACACATCAATTTTGACAGGATTGTTTAGGATTCATAATATACTAATTATAATTATAATTTAGCAATACCACAATGCAATGTACTTGTTATGTGAAAAGCGATTACCCCAGAGAAATGTCAATCCGCTCATACATTCAGACATAAATCAGATCGCTTTGACGAGGCAGCACATCATAAACTGACATATCAGCAGAAACACGCTGTTAGTTTAAGCTAAGTCGGCTTGTAGGCATCGATGTTGCTCTCACATGTCGAATGGGTAAATCGCTTGCTTACACATGACTTAATACCTACAACTAATTATAATACTTGTCTTTAGTACTTAATATTACTTTTACTTTATACATGAAGATAAGGTAAGTAAAACTCTTTAAGGAAAGGATTTTATTAGCTCGACTTCTGTAGCGCTTAAAAAATATTCTATTTCATTTACAACCCGTGTTTATATGAAATAAATTGTATTTGTATGTATAAAATATTCATAACTAAAAACAAAATTCCTAGAAGAAACATTGGCGCTACAACCTTTAATGTCTGGGCTTCAGATTTCTGTCTCTATTTCGTGATTTTTTTTTTTAATATATTTATAATACGGGGGCAAACTCGCCTACGGGTTGCCCAAAAAGAGCAGTCATAGCATACCCATTTTAGTGGGTGCGTTGTTGAGGGAGGAGTAAACTCTTACATTGAACAATTGGAGGTCGTATCTCACAGGGAAGACCCACTAGGAGGCGATTCCACAGTTTGCTAAAGAAACTGTCTTGTTAGCGGACTGTGGAAGACTTCCAGCCATCAAGGTGATTCTGATGAAATTTTGAATTAATACGGCTCGTACTGTGTTGAAACGAGGCAGGAGGGATCAACCCAAACAACTCTGCAGAACACTCACTATAGTACACTTTGTGGAATGTGCATAGAGTCGCAATGTCTCTGCGTAGAGACGTTCTCAATTGTGTTTTGTTTTTAATAGACAAGTAGGTACACAATCACCCTTCTGTGCCTCACACACGCTGTTGACAACTAAAGTTTGGATCTAAAACAATCTAGTTTCCTTAGCGTTAAATGAGCACAAAGAAAGTCATTGGTGCAGTCGCGGTTCGAACCTTCTACTTCAGGGATGAGAGTCGCAAGTTGAAGCCGCTAGGCCAACACAATATTCCTAAAGCCGTACAATATATCCACTTCATTATCTGTAATTATAATTAAGTAAATATACACCTAAGAACCGGCACCTTGCGAACCGGCTCAAATAAGCGTGTAAATAATTAATGAATACGAAGTAGTATTTCGACTGTAACTAATTTTTCCTTCTTAAAAGAACGATGTTACCAAAATCTGATATTAATTTCAGAGAGAATTATATTTAGAAAGGAAAATTTGATTTTGATTTTAATCACAAAAGATAGGCAAAAGTCTCTTAATTGGCTTATAAGAAAATTATCAATTTCGATATTATTTGAATGTGATATTTTATTAAGTAAATGAATTTTTCATCGTAATAACTTTTCAAACACATATTGAAATGTTATGCTGTATAGTTTTTCTGCATAAGCGCATAAATTAATACTTTGTAAAGTTGGCAATAAGATAACTTATTAATTCAGAATATAAGGTTTATTTTAAAAAGAGTAGTAGGTAATCGAATAATTCACTCCCGCGAATTTGGGTCACGCTATGTAATATTACTATTATATTATTATTAAATATGTAATAGATACACATGATATCTTCAATCTTTTTCTGAATATTGATGTCTTCTTACAACAGTGACACATGACTTTGCTCTCTTGTCTATAGTTTCCTCGGCGTACGGTATTATTGGTATGTTTTTCAAATCTTGAATTACAGTGTCGAAGTTTGCCCTCACTTTTGAAAATATTTCAAAAAAGTTTAATAGGACTTAGTATCCTATCTAATTGTGAAAGAATTTTTCAAATCGGTCAAGTAGTATTCGAGCCTATTCTACTCAAACATCTTTCCTCTTTATAATATTAGTATCGGTAGATAATAATCCAGTGTTGCTACAATCCTTTCTGCCTTGACATTGAATCTGTTCCCTACATCAGACATTTTTTTTGGACTAGTAGGTGATCAACTGTCTTTGGCGACACATGTCGTCAATTTTCGGGTCTAATTCATGATGGTTTCCCCACGATGTTCTCTTTAACCGAATAAATCAGTATTAGATGCGCTCATAGTAAAATCATTAGTGCACAGCCGTGGCGAACGCATGGGAGTGTTCAAAGTGTAAGCTTCCCCAACACATTCGTAATTGATATTTACTGGCACAGATAATACGAGAATGGCGAAAAATCTAAAAAGTAGCATGCAAAGCTCCTCTACGTATAAAGCCTTTAGAATACTGATTAAACAAATCCTATCCTCTGAGCTTTCCTTCGTACGTACGGATAAATTTCCATTGAAAGCTTTTATATTGTAAAAAGTGTATAAAACCTAGGCAAAGCGAAACAAAGTAGATGAAGCGGTTGAGAGTCAGATAACGCGGCAATTATTTCAGCCGTCGCACTAATTACATTAACATTTGACTTTACAAGCAACGAACAGGGAACGTTAATTGCCGAGAGAATTTTCTAGAAGACTTCAATTCGCATCACGTCCCTCAATAAACTACTGAAAGCATTTAGTGGGACGCGGGCGGCTTCCTAACGGCACGATGTAAGATGCTACCACTTAGATTTATTTCAAGTAATTGTACCCACCAACAATCGCTCCTTTTGCGTCGGCCGTCCGCTTTTTGCTTTGTATATGGCAGCGTTTTACTTTTCCGTAACGTATACCAAAGTGATACTTTTAATTTATTTTGTTGTAACATTTTGCAGTATTATACGGTTTCAGTGCATTGAAATAAAATATTAAATTTCACAGTGTTTTGTATATTTTCTCTGTATTCTTTTTTCTTAGTTTTAATTAACATTACCTACTTGACTTATCTATATAAAAGTAAACGGTATTGGCAGATTAAGATCAATCCCAGATTTCCCTACACATTTTAATATAAAGAGTAGGTGTTGGATGGCGTAGTTATTTTTGGGTCCTACACATGCTGAATTCCTCATGATTCCTTTATGCTATGAGTAAGTATTGATTACTAACTAGGCCACACTGATCTTGGGTTTACTATACTTTTTTTCTGTTCTTAAGAACCTTATGGAGGTAATATTATATTCTGTATATATAATATTACCTCCATAAGGTTCTTAAGGACGCTCATATGACGTCTATATTTGCTTTTCGCGTTGGCTCAGTAGTTTATGCATATTTATATCACATAAAAATTACGCTATCCAAATTGAATTTCAAATCTACAGAGGGATTACTTACTACGTATCTTGGCATGACTTTGAGGTGCCAAATACTAACACAGACAGCGCACGATCATAACAACTCAAATACATGCGCACACACCCATTCACACACTCACACATTCACACATACTTAATGTCTTATAAGACATAGTTGTACTAAGACTACTTTTTCTTAAACTGTTTTAAATATGTACCACGTACCACGGAACATTTGTTATCTAGTTACCCACAACACAGGGACTCCCTAGTGCGGGTACTAGCGGTATATGATATTTTGTCACAACCCTTTTGTCATAAATAAATACTAACCTTATTATTATTTTATTAGTGTTAATAAAATCAATTTAATTAAACACGATGTTAACACAACCGAAAGACTACAAGTTGTTATGTATAAACGGATATTCGTAAGTAATGCGTACGTATAAAGCATGGGTTTTGAGTTATATTGCATATATATACGATTATAAAACGAGGAAGATAACCTAACCTCCCAGGTACCGGGTTGAAGTAGGGGCCGTGACGTAATTACTCGAATGTAACCACAGAGGGCCGTAACCGTACACACAATTAACTCCACTTGGCCTACGAAAATGAAACGCTTATTTCACAGGTACGGGAATGTATATATTGATCATAATCCGCCTGTATAGAAGAGCGATTTCAAAAATATCACTAATAATTTTTAATCAGTTAGCTATTTTTGTAGACATTCCTTTAATGTTACAGTTTCATAATGGCACAAACATAGTATAATAAATGTAATTGTTCAAATAAGCTAATGAATCAATTATTATTAAAAGAATAGGCCTTACAGCTCAGTGTAACGCATATGACCTGCCCTGCGATTCTGTAACTCACTTTTCGAACTCACACAGCGGTTTTCGCATCGGCGGTCGCTCTCAAATCAGTCAAGAAGCAGTCATTTTATGATTTGGCATTTTGAAAAGGTGGGAGCTTGTAGTTATTGTTTATCAGAATTCCAAATCATAAAATGACTGCTTCACGACTGATTTGAGAGCGACCGCCGATGCGACAACCGCTGTGTGAGTTCGAAAAGTGAGTTACAGAATCGCAAGGCTGCCTTGTTCGAAGTTCGAATTTTATGATCAACGAGTTCGACGCATGTGGCTGCTGCTATTTCTTTGGGTGGTGGTTTTAAACAATTTTGTTTCACAGACTTACTGAGGTTACCAAACATGTAAAATTATACTGCTATAGAGCTCTATACGGGTATTAAAAGAAATAAAATGCTACGTTTTTTTAATGTTGTACCTACAACAGTAAAGTACCTGTAAAAAGGTAAATCTAAATATTTACTTTCTCAAGTGATCTAATACAAAAATAACCAATATTTCAATATCACGAACAATATATCGAATTAACTTTAATTACCTTATTTTATTCGTTAGCTGGTATCACTGCCACTGGCTAATTCCAGGTTTAGTAAACCTTTTTAAAGAAATAAGTTGTTAAAATTGTTAAAAATAAAAAATTATCTTTACTTGTGCGTTTTTTTACTGTTTGTGATGAAAAGGGACGCAATAATCACTCGCTGTAATACCACTCTTAATGTGAGCACCGCACTTAATAAAATATATACATTCACTAACAAATAAAATGTATGTCTAGACTCTAAAAATGTGCCCGGCCAAAAAGGTTTGTAATCTCTGACATGTCAAAAAATGATAGCTGTCAGAATTCTACGGTATTAAAAATCAGAGTATTGTAAGTACCTATTTAGGACACCACATCAGAAAGCAGACAACATGTGACATTGATGGCGATTGGTATTAAATTTAGTGAAACAATTTAGACATAATATATATTCGTACGGTTTTATTATATTATTGCATAAACATTACGTATAAATATACTAAAAGTACACCTTGATGCCTGAAGGCCTATACCACAGTACAAATTTGAAATTGCTCATAAACTAAAGTGAAAAAATACCTACAATCAATACAAAAAATATTAATATTTAAATTACAAGAAATAGAGAAAAAAACCATTTTTTACGTTATACATGGTATTACCTACATCTATCTTAAATTTTATGTATAACAAATAGTATAATGCTGTTTCCCTTAACTGTTATATCAATAAAAAGTGATTTACTTATAAACTATATAATAAATAAGCTATATTGGAAATCAGAATGATAAAACCATTTAATAATTCTCCCAAGTTTAACGTTTTACCGAAAGCTTAAAATCGAAATCCGCAGAACTTCACAAGATCCGTGCACTAACGATACACGCCACTGAACTTGTACTAGGAATTAAGACCGACCTTCAGTTCTGCAAACAATGCACTCTACGTTATATTGTCAAAATACACTGAGATTTACAACAATAAATAAATTGCTATATGAATTAAATGAGGCTGGAAAAAACATATTATATTTCTTATACTTGTTATTATATCTTTACCAGAATTTTTATTTTTAATGGAATCTATTGTGACACCTACACTACCTACTTTACGCCTGTCAATCACGACCTATCACAGCTGAAATAATAAAGAAAATACGAAAATTGCAACGATCAGCCAAAAGCAGCATTTTAGGCTTGAATCTGAGAAACAGGATTAAATGTACAGCAATACGAAATAAAACAAAAAATAAAGACGCACCTAAAATGGTGTGCCGCCAGAAATGGCGTTGGGCGGGGCACACAGCAAGAGAGTGCGACAACCGGCGCCGGCGCTGGGATGACATCACCGCCGTCGCCGGGGTCACCTGGCGGCGCCTGGCCCACGACAGAGATCAGTGGAAATGTATGGAGGAGGCCTATGTCCAACTGTGGACAAACCAAAACCTGACAAGCATATGATGGTTACTAAATGTTACAGTGTATTTTACCTAATGTTAAGTTAATTTCTTTTAATTCAAAAAAATCAAAGAAACTCCTATGCTCATAATTAAGTTTTGGAAATAAAGGCTAATATTATTATTATTATAAGTTTTATAAAATATATTAACTAAGTTATATTTATAAAAATCAAACTATTTTACGCCTTCATATACTTCACCTTCGTCTCTGTAGCTGTCATCTGGTAGGTCATACAACCAGACACAAAGAACACATTCAACCTTTTTATATATAGAAGCTATTTAATACAAACTAGATTTAGTATTTGGTACTCTTAATTTTAAAGATTAACCGCGTCGCTATTTATATTAATACCTGAAAATTCAAAATTATTAATTAAGTTCAACGTTCCACTGAATAAATTGTCAATGTTTACATCCAGCGGTCAATTTGTTTATTCAAGTGTACCGTTAATGAGAGGTTGCCCAAAAGTTTTAGTATTCATACTACGTTGCGAATTTCCCTTGGACCTTATGAAAAACATCTGTGTATTTCATTTAATATATTCATGTTGGCATTTATTATTTTACTCTATTTATTAGGGAAAACTCATTTACATTGATATTTTTTTAACGTAACCAATACTTTCGCAATATAAAAGCCAGTAATTTTAATTAAAAAATTAAGCCTCATTCATTCCTTGAAACATTTACAAAATATACACACGTTTAAAATATTTTTTTTCAAGGACCACTTAGTTTAGGCTCCTCCAGGCATCCTCCAGCAAATGGCTCCTTCTCTCATGATCATCTCTTGAGCATTTTTCCCAATCTTCCCCAATCCTTAAGCTCGTCAGCCCACAAGAGGGCGACCTCTCTTTCTTTTTCCTGGTGGCTCCTTCCACTTTGTTACCCTTTTTCTCCATCTGCCATTGTCAATGCGAGCTGTATGGCCCGCCCATTTCCACTTATGTTACTTGCAATCGGATATTGCATAAATAACTTTTTATTTTTCTTATACTTTTGCAATATAATTAGAAATATTTATCAATAGTCTAAATTTTTCTTCGCTAATGGAAAATTAATTTAAGCAAAATATTGAGGTAATTTCACCATTTATTTAATGGAAAATATATTATTTGTAATTTATTTTGGCAAAAAAAGTATTTTATTCCATATTTCTTTATTATCTAAAATTAAATTATGGGGCTCAGAGCCATTCTATGGATGTAATAATAAATTAACCATTAAGGACTACTCTAAATATTACTAAACCTAAAGAGAAATATTTAACTTACAAACCTATACGGCTTAATTATTAAAATTAATGACAATATTGATATAGTTTTCCTATTTATAGAAATTTTATTTATGATCTTAATGATAATTTAGATTAAGTTTTTATGCAGTTTGTTCTATACATTTATGTTCCTAGATTATATTTATTTCTACGTAATTATTCTATTTTAAAAGTTACTACTAATGCCAACGGCACGTGATTGCCTACACCGATAATCGTACAATTAAAAAACAATATATATACATAGATATTATAACTAATATTAATAAATTTAGTAATAAATCTGAGACAGACTGCTAATTGCTGAAAAGCACTCTTAAACTTCGAGTTATCAAATTTTTTAATAAATTTGCATTATACCTATTATTATTTATCTCTGGATGTAAAGTGTATCCAATCACTTGGCCTGTTAACGCTTTCTAACAACAATGAGGGCCCGGTGAATTAATTGTTTTACGTTATCTAATTATGCAAAGAGTCCAAACTGCGGAAGGGAACGGACCAGAGTTCGTCGAAAACGGTGAAAATGTTAAGATCACAATCGATGAATATTAATGCCTTCAGAATTTATTTAAAGCGGTCCATGAAGTTTGAAACATAAACAGTTTTAAAGTGTTTCAATGAATAGTTTATGAGTTTGAGCGAGTGAGCCGCTTCTAGAAGCGTGCAATTAACAAAGTATGACTTGTTAACATTGTTCCATCATAAGTCCTTTCAGTCACATGAAAGGCTTTTTGGTTTTATTTTTCATTAAATATTTCCCGGAAATGAGGAGAATATAAATCTCATATATTTGAGTATTTGATGTGAAAGCTATGATGTCAGTACTTCGTGGGTTCCTGGTAGTCATCGATCACAAGGGGACATTTTTTAAGCGCCGTATGCTTTAAGCTGTGTCATCAGGCCTAATCAACTAGGCTAATTAGTACCTTTTAAATATGCTCCCAAGTACTAACGCACAATAATTATTAAACAATTTATTGTGAACCCTACGTGGATGTTCTCTACGATAAAGAATAATTTACTGAAATATTTTTTGACAAAAATTGCTGAATTATAAATTTATATTATCTGTATAGATATTTTATAAACTGTCAAAATGTTTTTCTCAAGTCTTATAAATCAACTATAAGCTTGTTAATACAATAATCAATTGAGTAAAAAATAAATTTATAAAAAAATATTTTTTCGAAAACTATATAGAAAAGCAATTTGCATGCTAAAACAACAAATACTAAAATGTTTAGCATAGTTCAGAGTTATATTCATAGTAACACTTTTAAAATTTAAATTTCAAAACATATTTTGCAATCCTAGCGCCTAGCGAAATGAAAATAATTATGAAAGTTTTTTTCAGTTTTATAATGAGACCTTATGAATGGAGATGTTTTAACACCAAGACTTCTTTTGCTCCCATAATCATGTATTTGTCTTAGGATTTGTCTATTTTTTTGTTTTATCGCATATTTTTGAAGTTATACTTCTTTAGGCGCGTCATGAAAAATTGATGAGAGTGAAATTTTACGATGCGCGCGCACCTGAGACACAAAGTTGTCGGTGTGATTATAGCGTGCGCGAGCGAGATGGGAATAAGACAATCTACAAGTAAAAAGAAATAGAATATGCGTGAAGTTAGCAGCTATGCCAAGAATTTTGAATGATCATAATGACATTTACCTTTTAAACAAATAAAGGAGTTTTAATTATTTTTTCAAAGAAATTTAGCAATGTTTTTTCACAAAGACCTATTGTTACTTAGTTAAAAGGTTATGAAACATACCAAGTTATTAAATTGAATGAATAATATAATAAAATAATAAATAATAATAATAATTGTTATTAAAATTAATTAATAATTGAATAATATACTAAATATTAAATATTATTAAATTGTTTACGTTAAATATTAATTAATTATATTTAAAAAAAATAAAGAAAGCTAAAGAAGTATAACTTCTTACGCGCGTACATAAGTACACGCACCATTTTTTTATAAAAGACATACTTACTTTCTTAGTATTATTACTCTTTGACTAAAAGATCCATACTAATTTTAAGAAACAGGTAATTAGTTATGTATATGATAATTTTTATGTAATAGGAAGCAAACGGGCAGGAGGTTCATCTGATGTGAAAGGCTTTGTCAGCCTTTCAAGAATTGGTACGCTCTTTTCTTGAAGGTTTTAGAACGACGGACGTCGAGGTGATACGGATGGTATTTTGTATTTTGCCTAGACGTCCGATAATAAATCTCAGCTGCAGGTATTAGACCGAACAACTCCCTTTGTTCCCTTAAAAGTACTACTCTTGGGCCGTGGGGTTTAAGTAGGTGCTAATTAAATATTTAAGTCGGTGCCCTCAGAGCTGGTGGTTTCCTCGCACATCGAATAAGTATCGCTACATACTATATGTCGCTATACAGCGAGGAAACGCTACCAGCGTTAAAGGTACACTGCCACAGGGACCAAACGTTTAAAATTTGTTTTAATTTTCTTTTTATTAATTTAATATTATTACTATGTAATAATAGATAGTTTTATGTAAAAAAATATATCAATTATTTTATTCAATTAGAAAAATTGTAATTAAATATTATTATCTTTAATCTACATAGGCTTTATTGAAAATAATAAAACGTTAAATATATGTTTTTGAGAAAAATAGTCACTCCATCGACATCATTATTAGTGGCTTTAATGGGCGCCATTTGGTTGAAGTGCGAGCACAAAAGACTGGAAAATTTATCGTAAAATATTTCATTTAGATTGATTCCTTTTAACAGCCATATAACACTTTAGACTTAACTATAATGAGCAGCGGGTTCAAGGCACTGATCTCAATTTTTATTACAATTCACTAGACTCAACTTCTCATCACTACAACGAACCGCGTTCCCTGCACGCCCTGTCAAAAAAAAGATGGCTTCTCGACCCCACTCGAGGCATTTGCTCTCCTTCGTCGTAACAATATTCATTGTTTTATTCCTTAAGTAATGATTCCAAACTATGTAACAATTAAATAATAACCTAACAAATCAAATAAAATTATGATTCTTAGACGCAAAAGAAATCTCAATGAAAACCAAAATTTACCGTTGATATTAAAAATCAACGGTCACTTGTCTCCATCATAACATTCCCAGACATATATATATTAAAAGAGCCCAAAATGTTCACTCTGAATAAATAAATCCAAAATAACAAATAACATTGACAAAATAACTAGATCTTACATTCAAAGAGCCACTTACGAATCGTCTCATATACCAAGAATACATTGAAATAATTAGACTGAGAATGGAAAGCAGCTTTGTATAGTGAATTCATGGAACAAAAACACTTCAAGTTGGTTGCTGTGATACGCTTACTGCGTCTCAGATTTACAACATAGTACTCAAGGATTTACCAGGCAAGTACAATGTATAATAGATTCTAGGAAACGCTAAATGGAACTTGCAGATTTCTTATGAGAGAGAAATATCTGTATATTAAACATTGTCGAACGTCTTTTATTTATTATATATGATACTTGTAGCATAGCTAATAAATACTTTCATTATCTAATTCTATCTAATTATATCTAACTCTATCTAATTCTATTTAATTCTATCTTAATTCTATCTAATTCTATCTAATTCTATTCTTCTAATATAACATATGTAAACTAAATGTTTTATGGTACCCACACATTCGTGTTTTCACGTTAGCTAAAAAACATTTTTTTAACCATTCATTTTGATTTTGGCTGGCGTTTATAAGATTTATATCGTTGCGGTGTTACGCGTTTGTGACTTTACAAATAATGGATTTTCAGGTCTGAAAGCCAATTTTATTCACGCTCAAATTGTATATAAAATTTTGATTGGGGTTTTAAACAGAATTGTTATTTTATTTTCATTAGATAGTACCTTCATGGACGTGATTCAATATTTTTTATTAAAAATATAATATGTAAATATAGTATGTATTAGAAATTTTGTAGCTAATTACTGTGACTTGTTCAGATTAAAGAACTGTTAGATTCGTTATCTTGGTATCTCTTGACAAAAACTATGTGTAAAGTAAAATTACTATGTGTTAACGGATTAACATATTAATAACTATCTGTTCTAAAGATATATTCAGCAAATTTTTCTATGTATAGTACATTTTTGATACTCTACATCGACGTCATTTTAACTTTGTTTAACTTATAACAGAACCTAAGTGTAATAGCGTCCAACGTTTCGATCTTTACGACCAGAAAATTATAACATTGCTTTGTTCAAAAGAAGAACAAATGGATATATTTTAGACTACTGTGTTTTACCTCAGCCTGAATCTACCTTTAATACAGTAAGGTGCAAGCAAACGCCTTTATAGATATTGGAAATCTAACAGTACCATCAGACAGATTTAGTTTTTTATGAATGAGAGTGCTAGTTCTCAAAGCATCAACTCTAGAATATTTAGTACCTAACCTACTGAAAGGCGTTTCAACTTCTAAAACCTCAACACATCTATTTCTAAATTGAAACTGACATGGAGTGAAACTTTCAGACTCAGATCAATACGTTGGAGTGTTATCTTTAATCGTTGCTTTGAGATTGAATACGCAAAACTCACACGCTGTAGGTTCTAATAGCATTGGTAATTTTGTTAATGTGTTTAGTTTTACGTATGAACTTCGTTGACTTAGGTAATTGATATGAGTTTTAATATATTGCGATTAAATGGGTTTTCTGTTTCGTCTTTAATTTAGGTAAGAACTATACATAGACATTACTTTGTAATGCTAGCCAAAAGAGTTGAATATGTTAACACTTTGTTCTCTACAACACAAGCAGTCCTTCAGTGACTCCGTTCAATAACATTACTTCGGCACTTTTTGCCACGCACCACGTAATTGAATGTTGACGTAATTACGAATCACCATCAACGCTCTCGGGAGCGAGAAGGCTCGGGCCTTCTGACAGTGTATGGATCTATGAAGCCGTATCAATAACTATAGGAAATCTTATAACCAGCTCAAATCTGGGTAGCTTCAACTTCTTATATTTAAGACATTAGTAATACAGATATATGGTAGACATTTAGAAAAACAAACGTGTGTGTACTTATGTACACGCGTTAGAAGTTATACTCATTTGGCGTAATAATTTTCTTTGAGCACTTTAGAGGAACGTTTCCCGTTTCGAATTGTATTTTTCATGGCCATTTTAATGGTCACTTCCAATCGATAAACAGTATCGAATAAAACAGAGTAAGCGCCAACTAGTGGCCCAGACTGTTTTACCGACGTTTGAGCAGATCTTCAGGGTGTCGGTTTTTTGTGACGGTGTGCGCACATTGTAAAAATTTACTCTCATCATTTTTCCCTAGCGCGCCAAAAGAAGTATAACTTCAAAAATATCGTATATGAATAAAACGTCCTTCTTTATATGTTAATAGTCAATAATGATATTTTATATAAAATAGATACATATAAATTACGAAGCTCCATGGTCTACGGATTTTACTTTTTTTAATGTTATTACAGTAAGGCTTAAAAACAATCAAATATACATACAAAACCTATATAGAAACTGCATAGCCCTTGAAAATCAAACAAAGCTTGCGTGAAAAGTGCATAGATTAAAAACATACTGTCTTAAGCAAACCTTATATCGTGAGACGAAACAATACTTAGCTAGAACTCTTTCTTTGGAATTATTTTTATTTGGAATATAATTTAAAAAGGTTCTAAGAATACATAATCAATTATTTCTCATTTTTCATAATATTGAAAGCAAATAGTGGCTTAATTATGATAACGTGCTTTAATAAAGAACTTTCTCAACGGACATTTAAAATGGAATCGTTGTTTAATTTTCATAAAACCTTACTCGTTATTCTCAATAAAAAACAATGGTTTTTCATTAAAATTTTCTTAACTGAAACGGATTTAGCGCGGATAAACTTATAGCGATGTAGTCCAAGCTTTTAACTGGGACGAGGCGGGCGGACGATATTGCGAAAATTTATGAAACTTTCCAAAGTTCCTAGCACTTTCATTGTTGTGTAGGTAATAATCATACAACAATGCGCATTCCAGTTTTAAATCGAACAATTTTTTAATATGACCTAAAAACTTCAAGTTTACTCTTGCGTGTTATAGTCATTGTGTATTCAATGGATTTGTGCACAAGCCATGAACTCCAATGAGGAATCGGGGCAGTCGTATTTCAGCACCTCATCTTGTTTAATTTATCATGTTTTTGGCCAAGTATATGAAGACTCCTTGAATCTGGATTCATCACAACCACGAGATGGAAATAGGAAAAGAGGAAGACAGAGACAGGGATCGGTAGACGATATAAAAAAATAGGAGGCAGAACTAGGTCAAGAAGAGCAAACCTTAGAAAATAATGGAAGCAGCTGGAAGAGGCCTATGTGTCACAGGACATGCTGGTCACCAAAACCGGCACATTTAATGTATTAGATTAAGTAAGGTTATGTAACTAAACAAGTGTTTATATACTATACTGGGTGTAAGCAATAAAGACTTAATAATAATAATTTAATGACACTTACCAGATGTTGATTTTTGGTCTAATCTGGTTTTCTTACAGTTTTTTTTTTTCGGGCTTGGTGATGCATTCCGCAAGTAGATATGGGTCGGACACTCTTCGAAGGGAGTTGGGCTCCCCACATCCCCAAAAAGGCACTTAACTGGACTCCCCAAGAATAAGAAAATCATTCATAATTTTTTTTTAATTCCCAACAAATTTTAAACCATAAAGGTATAAAATTTATTTACCGAAACTCTAAATGTAATTTTACCCCTAAAGCAGGTGAAATTAAATTGGACACTAAGTTATTACAGTTCGATTTTATTACTAACAACCTAATAGTAAATCAAGCTTACTAAACATCTCCAAAGACACGTATCGCACAATTTATGGCACAAATTAGCTAAGCGACGACTGCAATAAATTTACATATGAAACTCATAAGTTTCAACCCTTGGACCTTGTTTGTTACTAGAATTGGTGAATTTCTTACTCTAACTCCAAGTTTGAAATTTATATTGAAATTGTATTCATAATTTTGTTAGTATTATTTATATAAGTCTTTATATATATTTTTTTTAATTGTATGTTCACCATTATAAATATTTTTGGACAAAAATTTAACATGCACTGTATGTGATCTGGTGTATTTAATAATTAAGGAATTGCCAAAAGTAAATTAATCGTAACACTTCTAAAGCTTTGTCGTACAAAGAGAGAGTATCAAATAATGTATTGATAGCTATTCTTGTACGTTCTACGCCCTGATTCAAGAATTGGCAGAAATTTAAATTTAGAATGTTTTAATTTTTTGACGTTATGTTGTGCTACCTGTATGAATAAGTGATTTTTTTCTCCAGCTCACGTAATAAATGAAGAAATCAACTGGAGCCTTTGTACAGTATTTTGTATCGGGTGGAATTTATTATATATTTATATTAAATTTTTATATTATAGCTTCTAAATCAACCACTAACAGGCTGATAGAATGTTTTTAAAATATTTTCCAACTGAATTTGAGGGTTGACCTTATATGTTGTCGAAACTCAACAACCTCACGTACCTTCGTGCTCTTAGTAGGTTTGGTTAAGACAATTTCAAGCAGATATGGTGATCCATATCCGAAAGCACTGGACCCGAACTCCCCTAGCTTTTTTTTATAGAACAGTGGACAAATGGGCGGCTCACCTGATAAATGATACCTCCGCCCATGGACACTCTCAATGCCAGAGGGCTCGCGAGTGCGTTGCCGGCCTTGTAAGTACGCTCTTTTCTTGAAGGACCCTAAGTTGTATTGGTTCGGAAATACTTCAGTGGGCAGCCTTGAACTCAGTTGTGGAACGGCGGACGTCGAGGTGATGGAATTTCGAATTCTGCCTCGACGTCCGATGATGAAACTCAGCTGCTGGTATTAATCCGAACAACTATAAGCTATAACTAAAAGCAAATGGCCCAGTCTGTAAAGGATACTTGCCGTGTCAAGTATCTTCTCAATCTAACAATGGGCGTGGCGATAAGGCTCTGCTGGTACCGCGTCCTATCTAAGGCGATTGTTGGTGGCGCCTTGGGGTTTTAGTGGCTATACACAATCGCGAGTCCCACATAACCCTCCCGCACTAATATTCGCGCCGCGGTAAGGTAAGCGCAATGCAAATGCAAAAATTGCACCTTGGACCCAATAATATTAACCTAAACCCTAAAAGTAATCTTCTATGAAAGTTTATTGCGACTAAGTCCTAAGCTTTACAGGCACTTCTTAGTACCTATAATGAATCCATATTACTTCCAGTTCTCTAAATCTCTACGACGGAAGCAATAAGGTGCTTAGTGCGAGGTATATTGCAAATATAACCAATCAAGCTTAAATTTGCCACTATTTATTTGTTATACGTGACGTACCGTAGTTGGAAGAGGAAATATTTACAACACAGATTTATTCTAATACATTCTTTGTATGTTTAAATCTATATTAATGTCATAAAAAGGACAAAAGTGACCAATACATTTAAAAACTAAAGCACTAATTTCAAAAATACTTTCAGCATTAAAGTGGTACACTATTCCTAAAAAACATAGGCTATATGCATTTCCAAAATATTAACGCCATATCATAATTACATGTACTATATTTTATTTACTTGATACGCTGACCTTCATAACATGAGCGATGTGTCCGTCTTGGAAATGACCCAGACAATTGCACCCAATGAAACATATCCAAGTGTTGTGTACAGTTAAGTGAATAGAGATAGCGTATCATCTGTGTTTCAACCGCATCCATCTGGCAATATATTGTTAATTCGCGAGGACTATTTTAAAGTTTTGGAAACCGCACTGGTGTACGAACGCAATTATATAAGTGGACCCATTGGCCGTAACGATACTACCAAAATAAGCTCAACAAGACAAGATAAAGCTCTACGCAACAGTGAGGTTTTCGTATCCGGTTTTGGCTCACTTAAAATCTAAGACCTCATTGTGGCGTAATCGATATCGCTATTTAAAGTTACAGAGTACCGTATTCGCACAATAAGACTGTATTAACGCAGATAAGCTAATATAAACAACAAGACAGCTTTTATATGTTTGAAGGTAATAAAGTAAAATACGAAAAACAAATTGTTCCACAATAAAAAGAAACTTACCAAGAATAGCTTAAAGGATTTAAGTTGTTAAATTTTTGGGTCTTCAAGGTTGTATGAAAACAAGACTTCCCTCTTAAGTTTCGACCTCCTTAGAAAGTAAATGTGTAAACGTTTCACATTGTTTAGAGGACACGCTTTAACAGCTCATAAAATTGCTGAGTTAATGCTTTATTTGTTTAGTAGAACGTGTACATAGTAAACATAGACAAAGTTTAGTCGGTAATGTCATACAACTACGAGTTTTCAAAACCTCATGCAAAAGTCTTCCAATTTTAAACCACATTTCAAAAACCAATCAAATAAAAAGAAATGTTTATTTAAACTTATTAAATAGCTAACTGTTATCTGTTTAGCTGCAGAATTATATTGCGAGACTCCACCATATTTTACTGTCTAAAACAAACAAACGCCGAACATGCGAAAATTACCAATATGATTTCTCTCTCTTCAGTCTGAGTAGCTCATGTCTGAGCATCGTGGTCAGCAAGAAAACATCTGGAGCGGACGATCTTGTACAATAAGTGGGTGACGGCATAAATCCAAACAAGAAAGAAAGAATGCGTTTTTGACATCCGTCATTACTAGCGCTATGAATGACTGAATCTTACACTAAAAAAGACATAAAAAAGGGCGCTGTTGGCTTAATGGGTACATAGACTCAATCTTATCTCCGTACGATTGTCCGCCAGTTGATCTTTCTACGCAATTAAGACTTGCTCGTACATGCCTTGAAGCCAAAAATCAACAGCACGTTTGTGTCATATAATTGCAATCGCACCATACAACTTCAGACGGAAAATAAAAAAGCGCGTAAAAATTCAAGCCTACGACGGACTTGCTTGATAGCACTTCACGCGTTTCCTCACGCGCTGTCGCCCACTATTAATACTTTTGTACGATAGTGTTGTTAGGGGGGGTCTTGTACTGAATTTATAAATTATTCCTTGCATGGGATTATAATATGTGACAATTTCTGTAGAAGTCGCTTCAATAAATAGTTACATAAAGATTATTTTATATGTTTACTAGCTGGCCTGGCGAACATCGTACCGCCTAACAGTCGATTCTTTATTTTTTTTTTAATACTTATTACTGCTATTCGGGACACCGGTCTAGCTAGTAAGATAAAAAAAAGAAAGTTGATAAGACAACAAATACATTATGTCAAAAAATAAAAATTCACCTTCCCGGAACGCCTCCACTAACACTTGAACTTTATAGTATGGTATTAAAGTTCAAATTAACTTTTTAGTATTATTACGAATATTTTGTATGGGAATCATTGATATACAAAAAAACCTAGAAATAGAAAAGACTAAAAAAGAATAAAAAAACTTAGATAGGAAAATAGAAAAGTGTTGTTTTTAGACTTTTTCACTCCAGGTCCAGGCGTTGTTGAGTTATGCGTTTACCAACACATTTTGCGATTCATTTTTATATTATAGATTAAGACTACTTAAAACAAATAATATGAGGCATTGTTGGCACCAAACATTTTAGAACTATAAAGTTTGTGTAATAATTATTATTAAACTCAGAGGTGTTTCATCTATAAATATTTATATTAATTTAGTTTTAATGATATAATGTATCCATTATATCATTTAAACATTGGTTCACACTCTGAACAAATTCTGTCAATTTTGGAAATAAAAGATAATTATAACAATTCAGCAATCAGCAATTTCGAAATTTGAATTCTCATCCGCCACGTTCGTTGTATTTATAAATAAACAATTTCCTTTGTGCAAAAATAATTCTTAATAAACAAGTTTTAACAAAGATCCCATTCACTCATTGCAGCTCTATTCTTGGTAGCCGGACTATTTAAACTTCAATTTATGTTGCCAACCGTAAATTAACTGTAAAAAGAAAATGCAGCGTAATGAAATTTATTAAGCGTACTTATTTTGCTCCATATAAGTGGCCTTGTTTTTCTATGAATAGTTGACCAGTTACGTTTTAATTACTGCAGTTTTTTTACTAAAATTATTTCATCTGCGATGTATTTGGTGTTCACCCAAGGCTTGTTTTTAGAGCAAAAATACATCCCCAGTGTATATTAGATAATGTAGATAAAGTGCTGTTTCGTATGCCACTATTAAAATGATATTACCTTATTCTAATATATTTTTTTAATGGAATCTCGCTGTTGGCTTAAGGGCCTTTACAGCTCAGCTCGGGCTGTTTTGGCGAGCGTAGCTCGGCCTGAATGGGCGTTTTTTCCCGCAGCTAGCGCCGTCGCGGGGTGGTCAATCGCCTGAAGGGCAGGACGGAAGCTCACTGGAGTGAGCGAAGTACGAAGCAAAGGTCCTCGCCTTCCCCGGTTAAGGTGGTTTTTTACCCTAATCTGATTATGATTTTTATTATTATTGGCCGCGCGGGCGGCTTTTAATTTGTCATTAGCTATCGTGATTGGATCGTCCGGATCCGTTAGAACGTGTCGGGGCGTCCTACGAGCCTTTTCTAATAGATTTAAAACAAAATTCTAAAAGGTTTGTCTTTTTTTATTAAAAACTTTACTTACTAGTAATACTTTATCTACAGACTTTTGTAAAAACTACTTTACGTTCAACTGCGACGTTCCATTTTTAAATAATACTCTAAACATTTTCTAGACTTTCATGTCAACAAGACATGATGTACGCGCATTACTTTTTGCGCCAGTTAACTTCTATACATTTTAAAATGCAAGTGCCCTATACTGCAAATGTACATATGAAACATAAACCGATTAATATTAAATTATTCCAAACATCACACGGCTTTGGTATCCGTTAAATTATTTTGACAGGTCACGTAAAGTTATGTGGAATATGTAATTGAATTAACTCTTGTAGAGTGAAAACTGTAATTTTGATTTCACTTAAGTAAATTATTCTAAATAATCTATGAAGTTTGAAATAATGTATTGAGTTTTTTGCACATTCGAAGCGAAAATATTGGCCAGATCACTATCGTCGTCGAACATTAAGATTTTATTTTAAAATAAGTCCGTCACATCCGGCGTAGGCGCCAATCAGACGGTCGATTTAATGCACTTCTGACAAATTGACTTTGACACATTGACAATTTACAACCTGTAAGATGTCTATGATATTGCGTGGTGTTGTCATTCTAATAAAAAACATCGTGTCCTCTTATTATATAATCTCTGACAAATATATAAGATTCATTTGATAAGGGAAAATTCAAAACCAATCTTTTCAATTTCAAATAAGAAATATTGAACAAAATTCACTAAAGCGTGAATAAATAGTTTAAGTTTAATCATTAAATATTTATGTCTTAGTAATTTTCTTCAATGAATTTATATTTTTTTCTAAATAAGTACAAACTTATTAAAGACGTATCATAGAATTCTTTAGAAGGTTAAGGATAACGAAATATCAAAGGAATATTTAACTGCCCACGCCCAGTTATGAAAATACTTTATATCCAAAACTAATCGTGGGTCAAGTTTTAGAGAAGGGAGTTTCAGGTTTCTGTATGAGTTTCGTGATAATTTATTTTCTAATAGGCAAGTAGTTGATCAGCTGTTTGGGCCTGACACACGGACTGGTTTCCTCATGATATTTTCCTTCGTCGTATGTCCGAGTGTTCGGCACATAGAAGAAAAGAGCGTACCAAGTCTTAAAAGGCTCGCAACGCACTTGCGAGCCTACTGGCAGTGTGAGTGTCCATGTTAACATCACGCGCGCATTACCTACCGACAATAAAATTCACTTGTTTCAAATTAAGGTTTTTTAATAATAAATAAAATCGCATAAATGACAAAGGGTTGGACCACTAGGCCGACATTGCATATTCATAAATTAATTACGAATATGCTTTAATAACAAAGCAATAAATATATGACTTTACAAGTGAACAGGAGCAGTGCTAAATATAAATCACAAAACTAATAATTTTAAGCCTTCATACAAGCGGTCTCGCTTAGTCTGGGGAAGATTAAGTGGACTATTGTGGTCTCGTTTAGGCGAGAAAATTAATAATTACAGGATTTCTTGTTTGTGAACTATTTTATGCACAATGCAGTAAATTTGCAACTTATAAAGGATTCTATTAAATTATTAAATATTCTAATTAATTGGAAACTTTTTTTTTAATAAAATCAATAGGTATAATAAGCAAGGCACTGTTTTAGGAACAATCAATGATTTTTGCTTAGGTACAAACACATGATGCATAGAATTATTTGTATCCACGTAAAATTAATAAAAAACCAGGAATTATATTAATTTTCTATATATTTTGGACTTACATTTAGCATTTCCTGTTTTACAGACAGATGAAGACGTAGTTTTTGTTTATCACTTGTTAAAATTGTATCTTTCATGATTTTATTAAACATCCTAGATCGCTCAGGGCTCGTACGGAATCGATTGGGAATCACGATACTATGCTTAGCATTGACACTCCTCAGCATCACCAACACAGGTCCGATAAGGATGACCGCTAAAGCAGGATACGAAGAGGCATCCTGTAAAAACCTCTTGACGATACCTTTTCCGGTTACAGTACCCGGCGGAGCCACCAACGCTTGTTATCGAGATTTTCTCATAAATGCGTGGAGGAACGATGGTTTACTGTTCCTCCGGCCCCAGTGGCTAAGTTCAAAAGTTCTATATATCTGTAGCGGCCCGAATAACTTCGTTAGCGCGTTTCAGGGTATGACGTCATCGCAGTGATTTGTAAGCGCAGATTGAAGATGTCGCTACAAAATAATTAGCTTATCTTACTGAGTACAAAATATCAAATATCCGCGCAATAATGAACTCTGAATAATCTAAAGAACAAAGCAGTATAGAGAAATTAAACAATACAGAATACATTCGATCCTAATCTCTAATTACATAATAAAGCTCGCGAAGTTTAAGCGAAGCCTTTGTTCGAAGCACGTGGAAGTTTCAGCTCTCTAGTCCGCGAGTGTGTGGTCAGTGTTAGACTTTCAACTTTGTTCCTACATTGTATAAAAACAGTTCTTACTTGAATTTCCACTCCATCTGACGTGTTGAAGTAAATTTTCCGACAATAGCTAGTTAATGAAAAAAATCCGAAGTTGAGACAATTTTCTCAAATAGGTTTTACTTTGAATTGAGATCATCAAATTATTTGAAATTTGCTTAAAATTAGACAATTCTAAGATAAGCTAGTAGTTGATATTTTTTTTAATGAATAAAGGCAAAGTAACGTATCGGGCAAATACTAATTTAAATATTAAATAACCTTAATTTCATATTTGATGTATACTTTCTTACTTATCTAAAAGTTGTAGTTCGTAGTCGTAGTAGGATTTTTAAATATGTTAACATGTAATTTCCTATTATATTAATTGTACTACTTGAATCTGGTGAAATAGCTTATCCGCAGTTTAGTCGCGGTTCAAGATAAAACGTGGCGACTGGCGAGGCATTGTAGTATCTGCCTCCGTCTAGGGGATAAAGGAAAATATATCACAGTATGTTAATAATACATCATGCTATGGATATATATTTATTTTGACAGCTCATCGGTCCAGTGGTTAGTACCCCTGACTGCGAATCCATGGGTCTCGGGTTCGATACCCGGCTGATACAAATATCGATGTGATGAGCATTTGGTGTTGTGCTTAGGTCTTGGGTGTTTAAATATCTATTTAAATGTCTATCTATCTATAATATGTATGTATATCCGTTGCCTATTACCCACAACACAAGCTACACCAGCCTAGCATGGGACTAGGTCAATTGGTGTGAATTGTCCAATATAAAAAATATATATATATTATTCAGAGTTAACTGTTATTTTTTGGTGTGTGGATGTTATACGACTGTAACTAATTATGTTCAATCACTCATCATAAAATTCCACCAATTTGTCAGAGTTGCTTGTCACCAAAATGCTATCAAGATACTGCCCATAATTAAATAGAGATATAAACATCTTTTGATCACACCAATAGCTTGTTATCGTTTATAACTCGATTTCGTTTACACTTAAATTGTTCGCAATTTGTCTCGCAACAAGAAAATTGGGCCAATTAAATAATTTGTCCAAATTAAGATATTGTTTCTAATTGATGGTGTTTTATATATCAATTAAAAGTTATTTTGTTGATCTTGAGTTGAAATTGTAAATTATTCTATTTGTTATGTATGGAGTTTTGATTTGACATGTAGGATGAAGATTATTGCACAACAGCAATAAGGATATCGTTTGGACCTCGTACTTTATCTTTAAATCTTCTTTTTATAATATTGTATATTATTTATATATAAAATATAATTATGAATTTTTCTATCTCTCGGTATGTTATAATTAAATGTGTAGTACTCGCCTAAAATACTATGTTACTTTATGTATAATTGTGATATAAAAAATAATACATTGAGTTTTGGTTTGCATAAAGTGCATATGTGCAAATAACAAGTAGACAATAATTCAATTCTTAACCTAAAATTAATCTTATTATTTTGTAAAGTAGGTGTGTAGGTTCGATCCCCGGCTGTGCACCAATGGACTTTCTCTGTGGGCATTTATCATTCGCTCGTGCAATCTGGAGCTCGAGACTGGCACGAGGAGATCCTGGGATGGGCTATCCGACATGTTGCTTGAGCACAGATCGCAGCTGGAAAAATTCTGCGGTACGATTGTCAAACATGCCACTAAGAAAAATAGCACGAGAGGTAACGCGGGTAGCGCCAGGCAGCGGGCCCCGACTCGCCCATAAATATAATGCCGATATTTCCGGAGTAGTTGTCACCCGGGGCCCGGGGGGAGACGCCAACCCTTTAAGTTAATAATGTCCCTTTTTAAGAAAGGGGAGCTTTCGACACTCCCCTGCTGCTTAGCCACTCGGTCAAATATCTGCCTGAGTGCCTGCCTGATAGGCTAGGATGTAGGGGGTTTAAAAAAAAACATTCGCTCGAACGGTAAAGGAAAACATCGTAAGCAAACCGACATGTCTTAGACCCAAAGTCGACGGCGTGTGTCAGACACTGGAGGCTGATACTTGCCCATTAGATTGAAAAATGATCATTAAACAGATTCAGAAATCTGAGGCCCAGACCTAAAGAGGTTGTAGCGCCACTGATTTATTGTATTGTGTTAAATGTACACAAATGTACTACACGCCCTGAGTGCATTCGATGGGTTTGGTACAAAAAAATTAAGAAGCGTTTTGTGTAACATAATACGACATTAATTGATGCTTATAGGTATTGCCCTGAACTATAATTATTTGATAACACAAAGTAAACTTAGGTAATCGGTGCCGTCGACCTTAGTGATGTGTGAAAATTTTATGAGCCACACGAAAATTGATTTATAAAAGTTTAAATTCAAGTTTAACTAAGAAAATTATCTATGATATTTCAATTTAATAATTTGTTATAATATGTATAGATATTATCACATACTCGTTTGGTAAATACAAACATACAAATATCGTGATGAAACCTGGAGCCTAAAAAAAAGACATGGTCAGGTACAGATCACAGGCTGATCACCTGCTAGTCTTTAAACTATAAAAGTTTGAAAATCAAAAAATCGAAATCATTTCTTCATATAGGTGACACAATGTACACGTAGAACGTCAAAAAAAAATTATAAATTACTGCTAGTTCTAAAATCAAGGGCGTAGAACGGAAGAGAAAAACTGGCAATAAACTCTTTTTAATCGCCAAGTTTTTTTTTACACAATACTAGTGGACCCCACAGACGTTGTCCTGCATGATATTTAAAGCGATTAGGATATTAAGCAAAGTATGAAATCCGACTGCATGCCATCTCGGTTGAACTTACACACAAAAAAATTTATCAAAATTATTGAGAATATAATAAACACAAAAAATATATATATTAATATTTGTAAGGAGCTGCAACAATTACACGATGTTCCACATGTCATCTTAAGTAATTAATAGTTAATAAATAATAAATAAATACATTAAAAACAAAGATTTGCCCTCTATCAGCAGTAGGCATGGTGAAATGTTATCTTCTTCAATCTGAAGTCCTCAGAAGATTGCAGCAGTGGTTGTTTATTATTCTCAAAGTGATTATTACAATGGCCTAAACATACACCGCTATTTAATGAATTCATCCCAATAAGAGGAATTTATTAAAATAACGCTTTTATTGTAACCTTGAACTCGACCTGATATAAATATCGCATTTTATTTAAATATATTTTTGTCCACAGTTGCTACGTTGCTATTTAAAACTATTGAGATATTTTCAACTAGAAGAATTTACTGATTCACAATAAAGCGACTCTTTTTGAGTTTCATTCAATTTACTTTTGTGAGAATATAGGATTTCTTATTGCCATTATTTGTAGCCTTATCTTGTTATGACATTTAATTATAAGTGAATACACGCTCATGTTGTAAATGTCAATTTGGTATTGGATTCTTATATATTATTAGTCTATTATTTAGTTTATTAGCTGTAAAGTAGTTTTCACGCCTAACCAACAGTTACTTTTCACAATGCTCCAGAATTTTGTCTGTAGACTACATACATTTATTAAAACTAGGCAGTATTTGCATTTTAACTGAAACATCACAAACTAAAAATTAATTGTCAACCCATATATGTGTCAGATTGTGCATACTCGAGGCTTTATACACGATTATTCAGTCCAGCTCAAAGTAAATAACGTTTTAATGGGAACATGAGGCGTCTATGCGACTAATTTTAGTCAGTTAAATTCTCGGAAACCGGAACTGTGCGCTGCGGAAATGATAAAGCATTAATGGCGTCCGCTATTAGCGCCCAGCTGAGAAAATGATGCATCGCTTTGTATACAAAATTGAGGTTCTGCATATTCTGCAGACTTCAGCTGACGTCACTAAATGCTTACGCCTTTAATCGTTAAAAACTATATCAGTCCCATCACTGGTTTCCCAGATAAATTCCTTACTTTTTAATTCAAACTCAAACTCAAACTCAAAATATCTTTATTCAAGTGGGTAACCAAGTACACTTTTGAATTGTCAAGTTAAATTAATTGTAAATTTACATTTACTACCAGTTCGCAAGTCAAGGGCGTAGAGCGGGTAAGAAGAACTGGCAAGAAACTTTCCGCCACTCTTTTTAATCGCCAAGTATTGTCATACAAATTGTTTGAACTGGAGCAAATCAATCCCAGGGATTAGGATCATTTAAGTATTCCTCAAATTTATAAAACGCTTTATTGATTAATTTCTGTGCTGAAAAGAGGTGAATCGGTACTATTCTCTTGAAATAGATTTGTCAAGACTGCATAAACATTCCTCAAAAGTATCAATCAGTTTTACAAAAAGGTATGAGTTCCAGGAGTAGCTCTGGCCATGGCACTTCCAATACTGAACATTTCTTTAATTTGGGTTTTAATAGATCTGTAGATAGTCGCACGTACTGCCTGATTCCTGCTTGCTATCGTGACTGATACGCGAGCATTTTCTAATCCGATATGAATCTACGGCTATATATTATCATAGAATCTATTGTTTCTAAACACGTGGTTATCACTGTTGTTCGATATTTTGATTAAAAAGTCAGTGCGAGCGTCCGGCACAGGCGCCGATCAGTGAGCAATTCTAACGCATCGCACTTCTAACAGATTGACAAATTATTACCAGTAAGAAGTATATGATAATACGTGAATAAAATAAATAAGAAAATGTTCCCTTTCCCTCGAAAACATAGTTGAGCTAAAAAGCTTATATATAAACTACAGGAGGCTTTTGGTTCTATAGTTGGCGAAATTTTTCAAATCATCATTCTGTGTATCAAAGATATGAGACCCTTATTCTACGAATATGGAACCATTCCATCGATCCGACACTTGGTAATTGTCTGCTAATTATTTCTTACTACGCAATTAAATAAAACTTATTAAGCTTCAGATGTAAGGCTAAGACTAGAATTAGTCTTTGCTTAAGCATTTGAAACTCGTATTAATATCTTTTAAACTAGTTTCACTCAAATCTTTTTACTCTTGTTCGTGAATATCAGATCTGCAGGTCTTGTTAATGGCAATCCTCTACGCCTGTGTGATAGTAAGAACCTTCAGAGCCTTTACTTGATCGGTTCAGTGTAGGGGATCGGTATGTTGCCCTCCATTCTGCCAGTCCCGATGGATTTCTCTAGAATTTCTGGGTCTTTGCGTATTACATGTCCAAAATTAAGTAGTGTTACTTTAGACTTATTTAGTGTATTAATCTGTTTCATCCTTTGTATTTTTTGATTGCCATTTAATTTTCTTACTTTTTCTATTCTTTTATATTTATGTATTTTTTCTATAGCGTTGTGCTTTGGCGCTGTAAACCGGCAATAAGCCAGTGATGCTGAGCAGATTTCCCTCTCCAAGGGACAGCTAAACTCTAGTATATGTATATTTGTGTGAGAATACTCATATATCCCAGGGATTAAATGTTTTATTTTAATTAATTACACTTTATTTTAAACTACACGAAGGCTATTCGTTGAAGGGACTGCAGAACGTTTTTCTAGTAGAGTAGAGACCGGCAATACATTGAAGACATTCTATGAGAATTAAGTACCTGAACTTATTTTGGCTTGCAATTTTTTTGGAATTTATTGTTATAAACCATAGATGTTATAGTGTAAATTTAATAAAAAAAACATTAAATGTCGAAATCGTAACAAAACCATCAAAATGTTTTTTTTTATTTTTAGAAAAGACTGTCCTGTCTTGATAATCTGCCAAGCCAGTTTTTATAGAAACTTACCGCATGATAATAATCTTTAACAGTTTTTGTTGGAAGTAATGAGAGATTTATATTTGAGAAGGTAAAAATATTGAAAAAATAATTAATAGAATAATAAAATGTTTAAAAAATAATGTTTAGAATTCCATCAAAGTCACAAACTCATTATAATGAGTCAAAAATATCATCTATTGATAACCAAGCTAATTTTTGCTATAATCTACGGATTGTGAACTAACTGACCCTGCGATAAGCGTTTCCTAGGAATTCCTAGTTATTATGTCTTAATTAAAGTTAATATTAGTATATGTTTAATTTTATTTCGACCGACTTAATTAAGTAAATATTGCCAAAGTTGATATCTAATCAAGGTCTAGATTAAAATGTGAACAAATAAAGGTGGAAAATGTATAAAACATTTGTTTTATTTACGCTTATTATTTAATTGTCTTATTTATAAGATTTTTTTTCTAAAAAAAACATCAAGGTGCAATTATAATACGCAATCTCTTTAAGTAACCAGTTTATAACATTGTTAAACACAGTAAAATAGATATTTGATAGATACAGATTTTTATGAGGGCTTTACCGTGCAACTCTCATCGCTGAAGTCGTAGGTTCGATCCCCGGCTGAACACCAATGGACTTTCTTTCTATGCATATTTTAACATTCGCTCGAATGGTGAAGGAAAACATCGTGAGGAAACCGACATGTCTTAGATCCAAAAAGTCGACGTCGTGTGTTAGGCACACGAGGCTGATCACCTACTTGCCTTTTAGATTGAAAAATGATCATGAAACAGATTCAGAAATCTCAGGCCCAGACTTAAAGAGGTTGTAGCGCCACTGATTTTTTTTTAATTTGTAGAGATTTTTTTACCGAACTTGAAAGGTCAATAGACTTATAGCGATTATAAGCAGTCTTCATATTCATGAAATGCAGTAGAGGTATATATACTAGTGGAGCCCACAACGTTGTCCTCATGATATTTAAAATTAAAAAAAAAAAAAAAAAAAAAAAAAAAAAAAAACACCCCCCGGGGGGGGGGAAAAAAAAACAACCAAAAAAAAAAAAAAAAAAAAAAAAAAAAAGGATATATAACATATGAAATATAAAAGGGGGGGGGGGGGGGGGGGGGGGGGGGGGAGAAAAAAAAAAAAAAAAAAAAAAAAAAAAAAAAAAAAAAAAAAAAAAAAAAAGGGGGGGGGGGGGGGGGGGGGAAAAAAAAAAAAAAAAAAAAAAGAAATATATATTTTTATTTTCTAAGTTTCCATTTTTTAAGATATTATTTTATTCTCTAAGTTTCCATTTTTTAAGGTGTAAAATTATTCCTGACCCTGACTAATTTCTATTCTATATGGATCGACTAAGTAGGTGATTCGTTTGATAGCAACATACGGGGATTATATTTTATAGATCATCAACTTCCTAATTTGAAATTATAAAAACACATTAGCAAGCATTTTCTGCCCCAACCGTCATTAAGCATGCTGCAGTCGAGCTATAAGCATGCTGCATGTAAAGCACATAAGAAATTCTAAAGCAAATTAAAGGAAAAAGTCAATTTACATAAACGAACTACAATTTCCATCAGCCAGAACTATCTGTATGCACGAATGGCTTCGGAAAAAATAGGTGCAAGCAGAATTCCATTACCGGAAGCTGGGTCGCGTCGAACATTGTATAACTCTACTACGTGAGGCGTGACCAACTAGACAAGTTTTACGAAATATTTGGGAATTGCCAAACTAAACATTGTTACGGTAGTACAGGATTGATAAATCGTTTTAGAAGTCTCATATATGACTATGCAATTGTGGTTAAGGAATATATAGATCCAAGACTTTTGGTTTCAGCGCCTGAGGTGACGTATATGGGTTATACACCCGGAGATCCTGGGTTCAATTTCCGGTGAATTGTTTCACGGATTTTTAGACCTATCGAAATAAAGGATCGCCTCCTTTAAAAATTAAACTGTCTTTTCCACTGTGGAAATACCGGACTTTAATCACAATATATGGTACATAATAGGAGAGAAATAATTATTGTGCTTTTAAAATTTTAGTCGTTATGCAAAATAAATACTTCCAAAGTTTGCAAGGTCAATTCTCATTATCAAATATTATGTTTTAAAACTATATTTTACTTAAGATAGATTCATTTAAAATTAAACGTGTTTATAGTTTTATTAATAAAAACGAATCACAAATGCACGCGCATACTTTAGAACGATTGCATAAAGTTGTATAAAACTTTTGTATTGCTTTCCTCTAAATTTATAATACTTTATACTATATTGCATAGTGGGACTGTCAACGGGACCGCTAGAACAATTGCTACTTAAGTTATATACGAGTATAGTTATATTATATTTGATTGTGATTAATATTTCTTCCCGTTTCCACGCGGAAGAAAACATGCGGGGTAAATCAAAAGCTTAAATTTCCAAGTCAAAAACGATTAAAATTAATTATTAAATTGTCCGTATCATAAATCTATTTATGATCGCGCCGCAATGCAATCAAAGTGTAGGTAGACTCGTTTAACCGGGAGTTTAAGCTTTAACCGACCTTAATTAGAATTATATACAGGATCTAGATTGTCAATTATAATAGTTTCATTTACATTCTCACCGCCTCGCCGGCTTAGTTGACTAAGCAAGTGTTTAATCCACCTACGCTATGTTATCTTACGTATAATAATAGTCTAGTGAGTATTTTTAGTGTAAACCCCGGGGACCTCGTTACAGAGACCAAACCTTATGCCCCATTTGGAAGTAACGAGGTAACATTTTTTAGTCTGCTTCAATGATCATTTTACTTTACGTTAGTCATCGATTTATGCGTCTAAGTGATGCCGGGCCAAAAATTTTCAGTTTTATATCTTAAACTAAAAAAAGGGTGCGTGTATTATGTACGCGCGTAAGAAATTATACTTCTTTGGCATTATTAACAATTGTTTTTGATTGCATGCTATTTGCATAATTACAATTAAATAATCAAAGACTGGAAAAGGAGTCAATAAAGTTCAGTTTACATTTGAAAAAATAAATCAATAAATATTTATTATTATTCTCTTACATTAAGTGTAACATAAATTCTATTATTATTCGAATGTTGTTTTTAAATTATGTCCAATGCCGTAGCATCTTCCGTGGGCAACTTCATTCTGTTAATTTTGTTTCACGGTGCGCGTGCATCGTGAAATTTCACTCTCATCAATTTTTTATAACGCGCCTAAAGAAGTACTTCAAAAATCTACATTTTTACAGAAAAAAAAATAGTTCACAAAACGCAAAAACAGTCACTATAAAGTTATAAATTCAGGACGTAACTATTAATAAATATTATTAACAAAAAGGTATAAATAAAAATAAAAATGCGTCTAATATAACCCGAGTAAATCTCAACAATGACTAACCAAAAAAATGTGACGATCAGCCGAGTAAAAATATTTTGGATCACCCTCATCAAATTGTATTAGATTAAAATTACGTATTTCAGATTCCGAAATCTGAGGCCCAGACCTAAAAAAGGTTGTAGCACCACTGATATTGTTATTTGGCGATGGAGGTGACTTCAGTCTACTATTACTATATACTTATTTACATTATCAGGTTGTACTGTTTATAAGATTATAAAAATTATACTTGAAAAAACTTTTTGTAAAAAGGAAAACCGTCTCAAAAGCATAACAAAAGATTTTGGCATATTTGCATTAAACTGGAGATGTCTAGACTTTGATGCTTAAGATAACAAGTAAAGCTATTACGAACTCCTATAGTACTTTGATAACTTTCATGAAGATATTTTTATAAAAAATTGCCGAAAATTAGTCCAAAAGTTAAAGATCTAAATACTTTTACGTTTTCTATTGAAAGAATCTCTCTGATATTTTATGAAAATTTTAGTTTAATTATTGTGATATTTAATTCGAATTGGGTTTAACGCATATTACTAAATAATATTTAAAACATTTTAAGTCGGATACGGATAACGTTAAAACAAAATAAATATTCAATAAGTAATTTAAAGGCAACTCCTTTACAAATATCCAATTTAAGGCATGGGTAACTGATAAACAAGAAATATTGAATTCAGGAATAATTACAAAAATGGCATGTATAAATCTACCTGTTTTCTTCAGGCCTCTTCCAGTATTTTTCATTATGGGGAAACATTCAGGATCTTCAGTTTTATTTTCTTAGCAACACTTTGCAATGTTTCTTACATTATTTTTTTTGATTTTGCCAACAATGTAACAATCTTTGATTTTATTCCCTTTGCAGAGTTGGGGCTTTCCTCGCTCAACGAATAAGTATCGCAATGCAGAGAAGAATTGCTGCCTAAATGAACACTGCCACAGGGACCAAACTTTTTAAATTTGTTTTAATTTTCTTTTAAAGTGAAACTTTTATTACATCGTCTCAAACTTTTTCGTCTGTGTGTTGCATGTCGCGTGACGGTCGATTATATCTAATAAGCTACCAATATAGAAAACAACTCTTGTGAACTCAGCCAGTGTACAAACAAATAGGTTTTTTATATCATTTATTATATCTATATATAGCTATAGCCAGCAGACCAGCCGACGCAAGTGGAAATGGATAACCCATACACTCCGAAGATATTTCAATCATATCCCCAAGCAGTAAGTGTGGCCGTCCTAGCAAATCATGCTCGCGTGCCCTCTGGTATTGAGAGTGTCCATTGGCGGCGGTACATAGCATCAGATGAGCCCGTTTACCCCACCCCCGTTTTCTATAACTAAACTTTGACTAAAAAAGAAACTAAACTTTTGTAATTGTAGGCACAAAAGATGACATGTATTTCGAAATAAAAGGTCAATAAAGCAGTCGCGTATATGTGTCTGCCCTATGCCTATGGTTTTACAGGAGTTCATACTATAAAAATGAAACGTTCCGTACTAAACTACTAAAAAGGAAAACTTCGGGTTAAAAGGTATCCACTGTGCTAATTTTTGGGGCATGGGGCAACATTTCTGCGCCTTTTTCATTGTTAATTTATCTTCTAGTATAAATAACAACACTCACAATTTATCAAATATTATAGAATGTATTCTAATGATTAATTAATTTGCAAGGGACCTACATACATACAGATTTAATATACATTTTATCCTCATACATTATGTTCTGTGATTCACCGGCCGCGGCGCCACAGTTTATGTCATAGATAATTTATCTAGTGTTACGTAATACGCTTATTAAAATACTTTAATAGTTAGCGACAATTTTTTTTAAACATTAATTAAAATGTTATAAATGTGTCTATCACATGTGTTGTACCGTGGGAAATAAATGTGTGCGTGTACTAGGTGTACACACGTAAGAAGTGAAACTTCTTTATGACCTTATCGTCCATATTTATTAAATCCCGCGAGGTTGAGGCACCACTCTGTGTCTGCAAGGGATAAATTATTATATAACACTTAAATATTAGTTGTGTGAAATTTTATGCACGAAATACTGACTGTTATATAAAATCTTTGTTGTACGCAGAGCCATAATTGGTTTGTTTTAAGTTTAGAGGTCCGAAACTATTTCTTTAAACACAATAAATTTTGATACACTGCCTAGCATACAATTTACAAATTAATTGCTGCAAATTGCGATTAGCAAATTTCAAGTCGAAAATGTAATCCGTTGTCAAACTTCAAAGTCAAAAACATACTATATGTCATATTTTAACGTCGATAAAGAAGTTTGACTTCGAAAACGTAATCCGTTGTCAAACTTCAAAGTCAAAAACATACTAAATGTCATATTTTAACGACGATAAAGAAGTTTGACTTCAAAAAGCAACATGGCGCGTAACGGAAAAATGTGACGCGTAACACAAAAATGTTACACTAAATTTTTTTCCAACCCCGATAAAGAAGTTTCACTTCAAAAATCTGTTACAAAATCTGAACTAAAGCATTTTATATACTTGAATCTTTTTCAATATTCAAAAAGAATCAAGGAAAAAATCCGCAAGTCTAGCTATTACTTTATAGGCCTAATACATTCGCAAGTTATAATTTATTATAAATAAATAATTGTTTTTGAAGTGAAACATTCACGCGTCACATTTTTCCGTTACGCGCCATCTTTTTCTTGTCCGGCGATTTCGGATCCAATTTTATTGATTAGTTGCAAGATTTGTTGTTTGCGAAGTTTGCCTACCTCTGAAAACTAACTTCAGGCTTACCGCAACGTACTGTTATTTATATTGGATAATTTTTTCACGTTATATTTAATAAATATTGCAGTATTTAATTTAGTTATAAATATAAATTTTGCTTTTAAATGATTATTATTTAGGTATGTCAAAAACCGTGTAGTGCGTTCATAAAATGTATAAAATTTATATTAATAACAAAAATATATAATAGTGATAACAATGATAGTAATAATTATATTACAATTAATGAAATTCTGTAATAATCTTAGTAGTAATAAGGTAAAATTAAATAATTGTATTATTTGTTTTCATGTCTATAATAATAAAAGCCTTTTGTTAAACTTTATCTAATTCAACTTTATTTGACCAATTTCTGTAAAGTTGCATACAGTAGATCATTTTCCGAAAAATAAGGTCATAAAGAGGTTTCACTTCTTACGTGTGTACACCTAGTACCCGCACACATTTTTTTTAACTACGGTATCTCTAAAATATTTTCTAGGACAGCAGCTGTACACGAGATAAAAACAAACGAAACCTAGTCATCCCAACCTTTATTTTGTTTTCCTGACATTTTCAGTCAGCACCTAGGACCAACCTGCTAATCGCATTAAACTTGCGAAGTCAGAAGTATATAAACATGTAAATTTACATTTTAAATGTTGAAATAACGTTGTTCTGCCACAATAAAACCTTAAATGGCTTTTAAAACCATTTTATCTGTCTTTTTTAATTTAAACGAATACTTCTCAAAACTATCGTAAAGCTCTCGAAAGTTCTGTATAAACTTAAAGGACTACATTGATGATATAATTACCATTATATAAAAATAAAAAAATCATTTATCATATAGGTAACATAATGTACATTTATGACTCGTCAGTAAAGAAATACATATTAATGCTTCTAATTTTACATTTACTGCCAGTTCTCAAATCAAGGGTGTAGAACGGAAGAGAAGAACTGGCAATAAACTCTCCGCCACTCTTTTTAATCGCCATTTTTTTTTACACAACGTTTGTAAGGAGCAGCAAACATTACACCATGTTCCACATGACATATCAAGTAATTAATAATAATAACATAAATTAAAAAAAAAACAAAGACTTGTCCCCTATCAGCAGGAGGCATAGTGAAATAGGAGCACGCACTTACATTCCCGTGGGAACAACACGCAAAAACATAGTCGAAATAACCAACATCACCGCATACACGAATTCAAGTACGACCAGTCACCACAAGCAGCACCCGTTCACTAGCATGAAGCATAGCCAGCCATCGGCCCCCTCGCCATATTTTAGGGAGAGAGATAACCCGACGCATGGACGCCCCCACTGGAATATATACTCCGTGGATATATATCTTAAACCAATATGCTATCAAACTTCGGCATCTTATTCTTTAGAAAAATAGTTTTATGGGCAAGTTAGTGACCAGCCTGTCTCTGGCTGGCATATGCCATTGAATAGTGTAGTATTGGTTTTACCAATATATTCTGTTCTTGTAATAATACTCACTCATATGCGCGATTAATAGAAATATAATCCAAGCAACTATGGTTTTTGTGTTGAAAGCGCGCTATACTATGTTCAACACAGCTCTTACACTTACACTTGGTTGATATACAGACCATTGAACTAAGATACGAAACATCTGATAGTATCGTATATAGGAATTGTATTTAGACCTCAGCTCAATCGAGGGAATCACTTTACTAATGGAACACATTTTGCTCTAGATACACCAATGTATTGAACAATACTTTTGTTCTAACATATAACTTTAATCTATATAATATGTTGTCTTCGTAGCTTCGAACGCTGTGTATTTGATATTGAATTTATAGATATATTAATTTCAATTAAATTTGTCAATTGATTTTGAAGTGATTAACGTTTGATTTATTTATTAATAAGTTTTAATTTAGATACAATTTTTTATAACTTATATTCGGTTACATTTAGAAGTATAACAAGCATGTGTTAGCCCTAATATCAAGAGTTTAAATCTCGGCTGGCACCAATATGTATTCTTCCTATGGCCACAGAAGGGTAATCAACAACTTGCCTTTAAAGAACAAATATCATAACAGATGCAATGTAACCCATAAAAGTACGGGAAGACATATTTCCAAACAACTAAATTTTGAAACGACAAATGTTAAGTTCATATGATTTGGATTGATTTTGTCCCATTCGGTGTTGAGACCCTTGGTCCGTGGGGTCCTAGCGCTTTAAGGCTTTTTAAAGAAATATCAAAAAGGTTAGTCGACATCACAGGAGACCGAAGATCAGCTACCTCGGACAAAGAATTAGTCTAGCTATTCAAAGGGGGAACGCTGCCAGTATCTTCAGAACCTTGCCTAAAGGGACTCCTTTTAATAAAATATTTTAGCTTATGTTAAGGTTACTTATTTATTTTAATGTATAATGTATAGAGTTTATTAAATAATCATTTTTACATATTAGTTATGTAAATAGCCATATAAGGCGAAAGTATATAATAACATCTTTAGTTCATATTAAACTTTCGATATAGTCAAATATTATATCAAAGCAACTTTAAATTACGATCACATCATTAAAATGTAACCTCAAACGTTCTGATTATTTAGGGTATGTATATTGATACGGTAGTATGAAGTTAAAATAATTACAGACACATTTCATATCCGGATATTGGTTTTGACCTATTTTAAAAATCGAAGTAATCAGAGCGCAGCGGAAGTACTGCATCTACTTTATCCGTCAGCTTAGTATGTCTCATATCCGGTAAATAATCATCGTGATACATATTTCACAGCTACCATTAAACTTATACTAGTACATATCTTCCGTCATTTGATCTTACCAGATAAATGAGGAAGAAGCGAATGGAAGCATACAAAGGTCTTCTTTTCTATCAACCACACAGTCAATATTAAAATATAATTAATTTATTATTAATTTAACTGTCTCACTTGACGAATAACTATATAGAAGGAAAAATCTAGTCGTTTATTATTATAATTTAATAAATATGTGGTGATTAATTTTGTATTTCAGAATTTCTGTATAGTCAAGGATAACTGTTATGGAGATACGCAATCGCATCAACTGACCGAGTATATCAAATAGGAAATTCAACATTTTATAATGATGAATTTTTGGTACATTGTTCAATAATGAGCTACGCACTTTCCTACCAATGTTTACTAATTATTCTAATCCTTTTAGATTTACAACTCTTAAAAACGTATGATGTTATAAAACTGATCGGATGAGAAACGCCTCAAATAACGAAAGTCAAAAGGCCGGCAACGCATTCGCATACCCTCTGGCATTGAGAGTGTCCATGGGCGGACACTCAATCATCATCAGGTGAGCCTCCTGCCCGTATACTCCCTTTTCTATATATAAAAAAATATAATTTTAGCTGTAACATAGATACTCATAAATTAAAGTACCCAGTTTCTGTGGAATTAAAATGTGCATAAAAATAATGTCTAGCTCACTCCTCATAAAATAATAAAAATTGCATTTATTTCGGTCACGTTCCTTTTTCTTACTCGTGTGTGAGAAAACTTGTTAAACAATTAAAAACAAACTTAAGTCCGTTTGCAGATCCCGACAAAGTCCTCCACCAGACTCTTCCATTCTGCCCTTACTCGCCCCGCTCTCAACAATCCTTGTCTGAAACCAGTTGTATTTTATCTTCCCGACTCTTATATTGTTCGCCTTTTTTCCTTTGTCCACTTTTTGGGTACTCATTATAGTTTTACTCCACTTCTCAGCTCCATAAGCTGTGTCCTGTCCATCTCCACTTGTCTTTTGGAATACTGTTTGTAATGTCCGTTAACCTTGTCCTGTTCCTAATGTAAGTATTTCAAACCCTATCTTTTTTGTTGCACCCGAACAGAGGTGAAAACAATATTTTATGTGGGGCTGATTTTGCGCTTTATAGAGTTACAAGCAGTGTCCCGTTGTGAAGTACCATCTCGCTTTGCTAGGCACACCAAGCTCCTAAGAGGCTAATTTAGCCTTCCCTTCCATATGAACGCTAAACTGCACATCGTCGATATGTCAACGCCAGGTATTCCGATACTAGCTGAGGCTTTAAGGAGATTGAGAGTATCTCCTATTTCTCATAATAACAAATACTAATTCATATTATTTAGTACCACAAACTAGATTCTAAACGTAATTTCTATTTGGTACCATAATAACATACAAAGATGACACGCTGACATATTTATTCTAGTCTTTAATACTCTTGGTATAAATCGTAAAGTTTATTAACGTTTTCTTGGAATCGTTCGGAATCTTTCAAAAACATTACATCATCAAATATCTCCAGTTGGCACAAAAATAAGCACTGACATCATTTGCGGAATAATATTGTTTTACTTACAGTTATCAAACAAATTATTATATCATTTATAAAAAAAATATTTTATATATTTTTATTTTTAGGATATCGATTGTAATATAATGATGATTATAAATGTATAAACAAATAAAACTAAACTTCAATAACGACGTTTTAAATAAAAATTAGCTGTCACTGACTTTCAAAATTAAATTTCAATTGGAGAACTCTTTTTTTTATTCTCTATTCTCTTGCCACCTACATTTTAAAAACGGCATGAAAACCGGTCGAACTGTGTTTTGGATGAGTGCGACCACGAAGTTGTTGAGTAAATAAATAATAATAATTGTAAACTCATAGGTACTCAATAGTCATAAAAAGTTCTCAAATTTTATTATAATATTAAATTAATACTTTTGTTAGCAATGTTTTATATTAATTAAGTGTTTAGTACACTTGCTTGCTTAAATCCTTCTATTTATATTTATATTTTAATTACATCATATGTATTGTGTTAACGATTGACGTAATGGGAATTCCTAATTTTATCAATTATAAAATAGCAATTAACCAAAAGTTAACCACAAATTCTCAATATTTAGTTACAAGTATTTTCGATAAATGTAAGGAAATCTGGTAAATTTTGAATCTTGAAAACCCATTGCATTTTAATGCAGATAGGAGTAATAAATGAAGTATATAATAAAATAGTTTTCGTTAGGAGGGAATTTACTTTCGTTCTGTAAACGATAATGACATGGACAATTACAATAAAAAAAGATTATTTTAAGTTGTTTCGTTTATGCAATGTACTGCAAATTTTAATTAAACTTCTCTTAATTATTTATTTATTTATAGCCTTATATCAGAAATACAAAAATATATACATTATAACTATTGTTTTTCTTAATCTATGATAACTGGTTCTGTGTGCCTACGGGCAAAGGCCTCCCCCATTGTCCTCCATTTTTGCTTATTGTATACCAATCTCGTCCAGGTCTTAGTCTTTCCAGCCATTTCCATGATTTTACCGGCCCACCTTTTAAATTGCCTACCTCTGTGTAGTATGTACCTCTTTTATGACCTCTTGGTTGCCATAGTGTTACAAAACAAACTTCTCTTAACTATAATTAAAAAAGACAGGAATTAATGTCTGACAATATAATATAAAATTGTTTGTCATTCCTTGTTGTCTCCGTATTATCTAATTAAAAAATAGTCCGTACGATTCATTAATGTAATAATGTTTCTGTGTATTATTTTATTATAATGATTCTATAACCTTAAAATGTAACTTTAAACTTAACTCGAAGTTCCAGCAATAGTCGTTAGCGAGAGCTAACAGTCTCTCGAATGCCACATTGACAGATCATTATTTCATATAATATCGAAAACATGATTGCAAAATACTTTTTAGAAAGTTAGTTTAAATTAAATAAGATTTTGATAATAAATTATGCATAGTAAGATCGAGAGAACCACTAGACTGTGATACAGTAATTCGATAATTATACTATTGTCTGCTTTGAATCATTGTATTGGTATCAGTGATTCGCTGACGCGGTAAACATGATAATGACAGAGGCGGATACACGCATCATTACAGTTAGTATTTGAAATTAAAACCCCTTTGTGCTTATCATTAAATTTTGGGAACGCATTCCGTTCATTAGGATTGCTAATAGAGATATTAAATCTTGTTTTCTATTTAATTTATGCAATTAAGTGCAATAGCATCGCCTGCGCGTTTGTTCATACTTAGTTTAAATTGGTCCCGTTTTTATTTTTACTTAAATTATTTTACATTAAAATAAAAACACATAACATAAATTATTAGGGATGCAACGGGCAGCCTTATCGCTAAAAAGCGATCTCATCCAGGCAACCATAGTAAGTAAAGATACTGAAAAAAGAAATACTAAGGGATATATAAACAAATCAACCAAAATTAAAAAAAAAAAAATACAAGAATTACAAAAGTCTAATTTAAAAAGAGTGTGAAGAATTTTGAAATGAGTGTTTTTTTTGGCAGAACTAATACTTACTTTATTACTTTCCGAACCAATTCTACTAAGGGTTCTTCATGAAAAGAGCGTACCAATTCTTAAAAGTCCGGCAACGCACTTGCGAGCCCTCTGGCATTGAGAGTGTCCATAGGCAGCGGTATCACTTAACATATGGTGAGCCTCCTGCGTGTTTGCCCCCAGTTCTATAAAAATAAAACTTATACAGTAAAAGAAAACATTGTGAGGAAGCCAGCTGAAGGCTGGCGTAGTGGTATACGAGGGAAAAATATATAGATATCTGAAGCAAGTCCAAGAGTTGTAGCACCACCGAATGTATAACATAAAACTCAAGAATTCGTTTCTCCGGTTTGTATTGTACCTAAATATGTCAAAGTTTAATATTTTTTCATGAAATTCCAACGTGGAACGTGTCCAATGAATTATTTAAGATGTTAGCCGAGTGGCTTTGCGTGAACTTCGAGGGATCATGCATATTTAATGTAAGTATACAATCGCTACACAGTTATTGAAGCAATCGATATTTCAGTATTCAAGTTTGAATATTAAAGGATTTTCCAACGTTGGTAATAAATAATTTTAAAATTTAAAGAATTTGTCACGATTGTGTAATATGTGAGAACAATTTTGAAATTATTATTAATACAATAATGATGAATTATATTTTTGAATGTACTTGTGTAAAAAATATAACGTTATACCTTAGTATCGGGTTCAATTCCTAGGCATTTATTCTGTACTGTAGCAATACCGACTTCAATATAGAGTTTTTCTACCCATTTTCGATGTAGTTCTTTCGATATCTGTAGCACTGGTTTTGCAAAGTTGGGTGACGTGGTACAAAAATAAAATATTAGAGATAGCTAAACAAAAATAAAATTACAGATTATAAGTTAATTGATTCTCTGTCTTTCCTGGGATGTGATGTCACAAACGAATGGTCAATATTCTGACATAACTGTGAAGTTGACAGGTTAGATACAGATGTAGGAGACCGTACCTTATACCCGTGTGCTTCTAATATAAATGTTTTATTATGTTTATCTAAAATAATATTATCTATGTAACTTTGTGGTTTACGCAAATACACTGACAGAGTACCTGGCTTGGATTCCTGTATCACTAAAAATATTTTTTACCATATTTTCGTCAACAAAATCATCGGAACACAAAATAAACACACAACAAAAATTAAAATGTGTGTAACAACGGCTTTGTGGACTTCAATCATTTTAATCTAACTAAAGTAAGCTACCATTTAACTTAATATCGGAAGAACTTCAAAATATGTCGGAGACAAAAAAACAAATTTCTACAGAGCGTAAACTAGAACCTCCACAGACCATTGTTTACTAAACATGACAGCTAAAAATAAATATAGGTCAAATGTCTGGCTTGCATTGAGAGCAGTGATTAGTGTCATAGCACTGTCAGCTCGTCAAGCGTTTGGACAGAAGTCAATTCGTCTAGGTTACTATCAAAGGCGCCGCATTCTTTTGATTTTTAGCGTTCCTTATAATTTAAAATATTTAGGGCCTGTTTCACAATGTGCGGATAAGTTCTACATAAGTTCAAAATTAGCTATTTAGTACTTATTGGTAGGATAAAAACTATTGTTGTGTTTCACGACTGTCAGATATATTCGTCACATAAAGTCTATCATAAGAGTCCGATGAATGTCAAATAGCACAATTTATCTTCCAAATAATTTATGTGGTGCATAGCTATTTGGTACTTTATTCATATATTGTGAAACAGATCCTTAATGTAGTATATTTTTTTCAGTTATCTATTCTTAAATTTTACTCATTTTTTTACAAATTAAAATTAACTCATTTTAAAAATACTATTAATACTTTATTATTTTCTTATATAAAAATACAATGAACAGTTGTTTATTTATTTTGGAGCTATTTTTATTGTGTCCTTTGTTAGTGTCCTAATTGCATTAGGCCAAACTGATAAAATAATCAAAACAAACTTAAAGGTTAATTTTACAATTATACCTACTTAGAAAAACACTTTTTTAACGAATTTGAAGTTATGTTTTATTATAAATTTACAAATTTTTTACATAATTTTAAATTTAACCGACGTTCCGCTTGCTTAACAGCGTTCGTGGTCACGGTGACTGAAGACAAAAGGTGTTGAATGTCAAAATCACAGCTGTAGAAAAAGTTGTGCTATCTGTATTTATTTCCCCGGAGTTGGTATCGACTTACTACTGTGTAAATTTATAATAAAACATAACTTCAAATCCGTTCAAAAAGTGTTTTTCTATGTCTAAAAGTTATGTCAATAAAAGACAATACTTTATACCTACTTATCAATTCTAGTTGTCGTTTGGTTGACTCAGCCAAATCATATTTTCAACGTTAGTTCGACGGACATTGAGGAATCATTTTCAATTGACAGTAATAATCCAACTGGAACTCTAGCGCGGGTACCAAATAATAAATAATAAAGGGGCCCCCCCCCCCCCCCAAAGGGGGGGAACCTCCCCCCCCCCAAAAAAAAAAAAAAAAGGGAGAAAAAAAAAAAAAAAAAAAAGCCCCCCAGGGGGGGGAAAAAAAAACCCCCCGGGGGGGGGGGGGCCCCCCAAAAACCCCCAACCAAAAAAACCTTCCTAAAAAAAAAAAAAAAAAAAACCCCGAAAAAGGGAAAAATTTGTGTAAAATAAATGTTTATTGATACCAAATAATAAATAATAATCAGTGACGCTACAACCTCTTTAGGTCTGGGCCGCAGATTTCTGAATCTGTTTCATGATAAGGTGCACAGCCGGGGATCGATCCTACGACCTCAGGGATGAGAGTCGCACGCTGAAGCCACTAGGCCAACACTGCTCATTATATCGATACCAAAGCGAATATCTTCAATTATACACCAATAATTACGATTCGAAAGTAAAAAAATCATTTGAATAAACTTTACTTCGTTCATATTTGATCAGAACCCAAACTCCCGCTTGACTAAAATTATTATTTTTTTGACATTTAACACGTTTGAAACAGATGTTGATTTAGCGTTTCTTATAAATCGTAAGGCGGTAGCGACCCAGATTCATATTTATTAGACAGATACATCCTTTCATAATTCAACTATAGACGAATTTGTTGGTTCAATAGCATAATTTAAATTAAATTAATTGACGAAATGTAATATGCAAAGTGCGTACCTTCTTAACTACAGTACTATTCGATTAATTTCGTATATTTTTAGGACCAATATTTTTTTGTGCTTATCAGTTTGTGTTAGGTTGTTATAATAAAAAATAACATACATTTAAAAAAAAAAAAAAAAAAAATTTTTTTTTAATTTATATATATAGGCTATACACATGTTTTTAAATCTCATGAAACGAATAAGTAAATGAATCAAGCGATCTTCAATATAATTAACAAAACGTTGACGGATTGACTCAAGTATCGGGTTCGAATTGAAAATGTATAATTGTGTTCAATAATTAGTCCACGTGATTTATAATGAAATGAAAGTGAAATAAAATAAAAGAGGTAGCGGGGAAATGTTGGAATAGTGGCGAAGGTGAGAAATAAATGGAAGAATTTGGAGGAGGCCTTCACTCCATCGAAAGTCGGATAGTAATATTAAATAATAAATAGGATTACTGAACTTTATATATACTAAAAATAAATAAAAAATAAAATATGTTTATTGTGGAACATAAGATACAGGTATCACTTATTCCACGTCATTAAATTTGAAATTGTAGGCCCTACTCATCAATTGATTTGCTTTAAAAATAGCAAATCATCAAACAACACTTGTTTATTTTAGTGTACAACTATATATAATAGTGAACACTGAAGGATCTTTTATCATATATCCCTCTTCTCCAGCGGTGTAGGTGACCATTAGACCCAAAAATCAAAGTGGGACTGAGGCCAACATGCGCGCCACAATATTTTAATTATAATAAATATTAATATATATTAACTAAAATAGACACACCCACTGTTATTGATTGAATTTTGTTACAAAAATTTTAAAGATAAAATTCGCAGTTTAAACACGGATATGCAAGTCAATGCTCTATGATAAGCTGATAAGATACAAATATTTACTTGGTCCTAATTTCATACTAACAAGTCACCCAAACTTCAAAATACCTCTGCAAAACTGTTTAATTTTTATCTATAGACTTTAGTCTACGAACTTATCTCCTCATTTAAGAATTGTCTTAGCATTCTACAAAGTGTAGGTACTATGGAGAGTTATTTGTGTTGATCCTATTAATGCAAAATTTCATCGGCATCACCTTGATGGCTGGTAGTCTTCGACGTTCCGCTTCATTAGACATTTTCTTTGCGAACTAAAGAACTGTGGAATCGACTTCTAGTCGTTCCTGGGTGAAACGGCTTCCAATTGTTTAAAAAAATAGCATTCTCCTTCCTCAGAGGCCGGCTATGCACCCGCTATAATGGGTGTCCATGGGCTGCGGGCTTTCTCGTTTGCTAGGATATGGGTTCCTATAAAAAAAGACTTAAACAAAATAACTTTATTCATAAGTACACTTACGAACATCAATAGAAAAGATGTTAAATTGATTCTTAATCTACATTAACCAGTTCGCAAGTCAAGGGCTTTTATACTCAAACTGCATATGTTAACTATCTAAAATTCAAACATCGATTGCCGAATTATAAATACCGAAGAAAAGAATTTTCTACTCTCTATTTTAATAAATTTGATTTATAGTGTGATCATCTTGTTGCATAATTATGTTTATGCAGTAATTTTTATTACTTCGAAATAATATTTTTATGAATTCGGAAGTATTGTAAATACAAAACATTATATGTTTTAATAAACGGAAGCGTTATGTCTTCCTCAATAATAAATTAAGTCAAATAAGTTTTGGCAGAGATAGCTTAACAATATGGTAATACAAAAATCTCAAACTGGTCTGTGGAATGTTGTTTCCATTTCTCATACAAATAATAATAACCAAACTATATCTATGTAGAGTCTTGGCAGAAAATTTGATACTTTGTTTGTTATGTGACTAAAGATCCTCAGTTAAGCGATAGAGCACGAACATCGTTCTTTAGACGGCAGGAATATCATATGAAATTTTGGTAACAAATTTTAATAAACTGTATCAAAAGGCCAGCATAGCACCGTTAAATATATTATTAAACCCGAGACATAAATATATATATAATATATAAAAATATCCATAATATATATTGATGATCTTATGTATTTTATAACAAATCTTCATATCAGAAAACTGATCTATAGACAAAATCGTTAGGACACAAAAAAGCTTTTGATTGTAAGTTTTTTAATTGAGATAAATAATTTGAGTACCTGTAAGTCTTCTGCATCGGGTTTTCGAAAGTAGTTTTAACACACAATAATTTATCCAATAAAATATAAAAAAAATTCTGTACGTTTTTTACTGAGCGCATGAAGTTATACTCTTTGGCGTTATAAAATAGTTTTTGAATGCAGCAAATAATTAATTACAATTAAATAATCAAAGACTGAGGTCATTATAGTCAATTAAGTTCAGTTTACAGTTTGAAAGATTAAATAAATGAGTGTTTGTTCAGTATTCTCTTGTGTTAATTGTAACTAAATCAATTTAGTTAAATATGTAATTTTTATATGTTATGAATCGTGAGTCTACCATAACACTGAGAAATATTTTGTAGCTTTGGAGTATTGTACAATTTAAAATTAATAAATTTGCTTTGGAAAAATTAATCAAAACTAGTTTAGTTGTTTAAATAGATACCTCGAGATGACAAATGTCAATGATTCAAAATTCTTGGCATACGAACTTCACGATATTCTATTTCTTTAGATTAAACATAGATTGTCTTATTCCTATCTCGCTCGCGCACGCTATAAACACATTCCCAATTTTGTAATCAAGTAGGTAATTTTAATAATACATATGAATTTTCATTTTGCGCCTAAGAAGTATAGCTTCAAAAATAACAATTTAATTATATCGTAATTATTTTCCTACTCATAATAATTATCTTATAATTTTCTTACTTTCTCGCTTAAACATTGTATTTTGGGCTAAAGAAAACTTTATTAATAAATAACATTGGAACATATTTTTTACTATGGCGCATTGCTTTTTGGCGGAAAATGTTCAAAGGACTTCATTACCATATCAGCGTGTGTTTATTCTATGTTGAATGTTCAGTAGAAGCTTTGCCAGTGAACCGACCGCGTGGTGCGTACGCAGTTTCACAATTGTGATAATTCTATGACGGATGTTATTTTAAAATTACCCCAGTCCCAAATTTATTTTGTGTTGTGATTAGTGAGTGTACATTTCAAGATGAAATTTTTTTTGTGAGTCATTTTTTTTTTTTAATTAAATTTGATTGAAAATAACTGTTATCTAGAGTCTGTTTAAATTAAAACTTGAGATAGATGAAAAAGGGAGGAATAATTTAAAATTAATTATTAACTCTAAATTTATAAATATTTGCATTTTAATTATACAATGATTTTATTATTTATTGTTATTTTAAAACACTACTGATAGTATACTGAATTTCAATGGTATAAAATAAATAATAAATAAGATATTTGTATTTTACTATGGAACTTAAGATACATGTATCACTTGCATTCAAAACGTAAAACAATTTTTATTATAAAAAACAACTTTATATCGGAATAATCAAAATCCGACTCCCAAAATCAGTTAAAACAAAGTAAGTCTTTTAAAAAATGTTTAAGAAATAATTTAGTAATTCAATGAATCTTCGAACCTGTCATGACATAATAAATAATTTTAAACTATAAAATTATTTTAAACGATCTGTCCAGCTGCCCTGGAATCCGTACAGTTGTCAACGGCATAATTAAATTATCCGTCTTGTTGAATGTGCCATGTTAAATAAATTCTATGTACTTATTTTTATTTTTCCACTTGTTTGTTTGTATAGACAAAATAATAGGCTTTGAAATATAGAAATCAAAAATATTACTCAAAATGTCGATTTAGAATCGCAAAAACCTTAATGGCGATTCTAATAAAAATATACGTAATAATCATTAAATTTGCTTCCCGGCGCTATCTTACTAATGTCTGCGATAACCTTTCTAATAAAAATGTCATTTGATTCAAAAATTATGTAAATGAGATTTGTTTCATTAACAACTTTTAGAGATGATTAGAAACAGTTTTTTACATAATTTCTGATCAAAAAGATGAATTAACAAAGCAATATATTATTTTCCAATTGTATATAAATAATAGTTACTGCGGTCTATCTTTTAAATTTACTTATAATAATAAACATTGAAATTCGTCAAGCACCAAATTTGGGCTCTCAAATTTTGATTTCTTTACAAAGGCTTCGCTAAAAAATCGCTTGGCGCAAATAGATTGGTGTAAGGAAAAAAACTAGTATTAATGAAACATACTAATAATGAATGGAAAATTATCAAGAATAACTATAAAAACGAAAGGATTTCAGATGTGGAATTCTTCAAAATTGTGGAATTTCAATAATCGGACGACTCATTTGTTTTACGGGCTAAGCCGAGTTTTTATTTAAGTTTAAATCGTTCTTATATTTAAATTTTTACAAATAATTTAATTTATGTAATATTTCAAGCGCCCCAAAATGTATTTAGCTAAACAGAACACACAAGATACCAGCTTCGCATGGTGCCTGTTGTGAAGAAGTGTTGAAGTTTAGAAGTGTTGTGCAAAGTCAAGCTAAGAATAATTCATATATTCCAAACAACTTACACAGACCCTTAAATTAAATACTTAAATCTTCGTCCTTCCTTCCTCTCACATGATATTATTTCAATAGGTTTTGTGTATGCAAACATTTATATAGATTTATGCGGACTTTGTTTTATAATATGTAGTCTTTAATAGAAAATTCATCGCGGCAACTATTAAAATGAGCTCCAGATTTAAGCACGAAACTAACTTCGCGAAGTGATTTCAAGTTAAGTGCGTTTAGGTTTACCAATAGGTTAGTTAACTAGGTTAACCAATATTCATAATATTATTACTATTAAACTGTAGGTGCTTATGTAGGCTGTGCTTTACACATAATATATGCAATTAAGTGAATAATTAACATTATTATGTCAGAATTATCGAGTGATATATGAACATTTTGTAAAATCTAATATATAAAATTCTCGTGTCGCGGTGTTTGTAGTTAAACTCCTCCGAAACGGCTTGACCGATTCTCATGAAATTTTGTGTGCATATTGGGTATGTCTGAGAATCGGACAACATCTATTTTTAATCCCCTTAAATGTTAAGTAGTTTTCTACCACTACATTTTTTAATTTTTAATTTTTATTTTTCGATCAACCCCTATTTTTTATTATAAATGACATGTACATGGCAAAACGACGTTTGCCGGATCAGCTAGTGTATTTATAAAAACACCGCCTTTGTAGTTCAAATTAAATGTTTTATTCTTTTATAATATCTTAAGCAATTGGTATTGTCAGTCACTCTTTTGTCTCTTTAATTTAAAATTGTGTTTACGGTGTGATAGAAAAGGACAGACTACATAGTATTATAGTTCGGATAGTGCAATTAGACAGTGAAATTAATTAACTAATATAGTATGATTATCCTTCAAAAGAGCGCCTCTTAAAAATATGCAATGCCCTTTGGCATTGAGAGTGACATGGGCGGCGTATCACTTAACATCAGGTAGCCTCCTGCCCGTTTCCCTGTTCTATAAAAAAATAAGGGGGGTTATAAATTTTACATTAATACACATCAATAATATAGGAACATAGATTCCTGCTACAGTTCCTTCGTTAAATTATAATACGGATTAGCTCAAGAAGATACGGAGATATTATGATCGCAAAAAAGCTCGAAATGTGGATGTCAATTTGGAATACTAGCGAGGAATAAGTATATATACTTAAACCTTCATCATAAATCATTGTATAAATTAGTAAAAATCGCAATAAATTACGTGCAGTTTTGGAGTTTATAGCAAACAGCCAGACAGATAGAAGCGGCAGCCGACCAGTGTTTATATAATACTAGCGGCCCCCGCGAACTTCGTTTCTCCTTAATGTGATTTTATTTAGCCTACCTTTTTAGTACGTACCAACATGGAACATTTTGCTATGCTACCCCAGAGACTGTTCGATTTTCCGGAATGAAAACTTTTTAGGCTTTTCTGTGAATTTTTCTCTATATAATTTTCTGAGTTCAAGTCATAAGTTTTAAATTAACAAATAAAAAAAGGGGTTGATCGTGGAGCGGTGAAAATAATGTTGTATTATTATGTTGCATGATAAAAAATAAAATAAAAACACTTTTACCAGACTTACTGAATATGCATAAACAATTTCATAAGTATCGGTCGAGCCGTTTCGGAGGAGTATGGGAACGAACATTGTGACATAAGAATTTTATTTATTAGATAAAAGTAGGACATATTTGACAAGCTCTACAACTTTTCTCTAGAACTCTCAAGGCAGCTCATAAAGAACGTTGTCGTTTGACAGTTTTATCGCTGACTTACTTTGCAAATCCGACCACCAAGACAAAGTCTTTTCATTTTCCGTGTTAACATATAGCTTATGCCGTGCGAAATCCGTGGTTATTATATTATTATTTTTTTTATATCAGTTCAGTAGATGTATCTCCTACAACCTCTCAAAGTTTACCTCTTTATAACATAACGTGAAATGTTAAAATTATTTAATTTAGATTTAGTCCACATTGGTAAACCTTTATTGGCCTGTATATAATGCCTAAGTGTTGTTAATATATATATGACATTGACATTTGAGATGTCAAATGTCATTCAGATTGGCCCTCGGATGGAGGTGATGGTAGGTTAGAAATATTGATTCGTACATAGCCGATATTCGATTTATCGTACCTAATAATTATACTGAATGAAATAGCTATGTAAATTAATGTATGACATTATCAGCCTTGACATTCGAGTTTTATTGTTTATCATAAAGTAGGTTAATTATATGGTATAATTCATTTTATATCTGTGAACAAATACAAATTATACTAAATTGGTGATTGTGGTAATTGCTTAGTGTTATTTTTTCGATTATAATATTTTTGTGGTTATAATTGCGCGTTGCTATGTGTCTAGGACCCGCATCTAATTTTATTATGGCGTTAAAGTTCTGATTATGTAAATATAATAATAATAAATATTATAATGGATGACTTACAAAGAACTGCACAATCAGCTATGTCATATCAGCATGCAAATGCCAAAATACAATTAAAATCAATCACAACATTTAAAGTAACAAATTCGAATTTGTATCTTTTATTTAAATGAAAAAATTAGGAAATTTAAAACAGTAATATTGCCATATTTAATCAAAAAAGAAGCATTTGTTTTAGTTTGATAATAATATTCGAATTAATAACTAATTTTGTACATAAATTATTATTCAAATATTACAAAAAAAAAGCACGGTTAAAACAGATATCACATAAATTCAAGAAAATTCACAAAATTTTCTAATACACACATCGTGTTTCGGTCTGACACAAGCTATTGGGGCCTTACGTGACCTCACCTGCTTCGTGGAGCCAAAACAAACAATATAACACCTCACTTTCTAGCTTCCAATATTGGAAAGTATATTGCAGATGTTTAAAGTTGTTATAAAATGCATTTTCATTAAACATATATATTCCCATAAGACCAGAAAATATAATATGTTTGTAACGGTTTTTTGTTCAAATTTGGTACTTCTACGTTACTAACACGTATCATACACATATAATACCTATATTACTCTTCCATCTTTGTCTTCTTTGTGGTATAGGATTGTGTAAATTGATTAAAATTTTATTATTGGTACATTTTGGTCAGGTATTGGTGCTTGGTCATCTATTGGGTCAGTGACCCTAGTCACATCTTTGCGTATTGAAATTTATTTTCATACTAATCCTAATTGGCGTCCCTAATAAAGATTGATGACGTCACCGTAAGAACCCAGAACCGGTGCACTTCTTTTATTATAGCACTGATGTCGCAAACTTGAAAGCTTTAAATCGATATAACATAACCTCATTAGCTCTATATCGCTAATGAAGTTACGTGGTAGCCTTTAATTAATGGTAAGTACTGATATTAATTGGGCAATAGATAATATCCTCTCGGTGTTTAAAAGATGAAGGATTTGTAATCCAGAAGTAGAGATAATGCCTGGATATCTTTATACACCTTCGTGGCGAAGACGTACAAATACTCATTCTTAAAATTTTACTAATTCAAATTAAAAAATATAACATACCATTGATTAATATCTCATGGGTCAATAAAGCAAACTTTCTACCATTTAATCTTACGAAATTGACAGAATTATGTTCAAGAGAAACTGTTGATTTACGTTTTAGATACGACGGCGTTGTTTCATTTACCTGATTTTAGTATACAGATTTTGAATCATTAATTTCCATTTAATAAACTCTTTGCCATAAATAAGCATAAAATTCCTTTCCAATGTCTTAAGAAAAACCTATACTTTCAGCAAACTGAACTAGTTACTTACCTATATGTGTTTTATTTTTGTCCTTACTCTATTTAAAATTAGTTTTTTTTTAGTTTAGTGATTTTACACTTAGGAAAGAATAAGAACAATATATAGCGACACCTGCTTTATCTTGTTCTTATTACGTTATTCCCTGAAACGCGTTTATAAAGTTATTCCGACCGCTACACTACAAACAATTTCTCGCCTTAGCCACTGGGGCCTTTGGGGCGGCCAGTCAGTTTAAGTCAGGTAGACTGATCAAACTCCTCCTTTAGGGTTGAAAAGCAACATTTTCCTTAAACTCAAACTCAAACTCAAATCTTTATTGCATTCCTTATGTACATAATTTATTACAATAATGATAAGGACCTTGGCTAGGCACAGCAATGTTATGAGAGGGCATGTTCATTGTATTCTTATACTTTCCTATTCTTATAAGATACAATATTTATTTGGTATATTTACTTTGGTTTCACGTTGCGGAAAGGTACTTAACATTATTTATAAACTTAACTTTTATAAAGAAATTAAAATCTATCAGTCAGATACTCCTGTAACAGTGTATTAATATTTCTTATATAATAATTCCTTTAGAAATTTGGTAAGCCTCAGGTTATTTGTTTCATTCTTCAAATTTTCTGGTAATTTGTTATATATTTTTATGGAGGAGGTCAATGGTCCTGATTGATGTAACTTTAGTCTGGATGTAGGTGGAATCAGTTGGTTTTTACGAGAAGGTCTTAATGAGTAAAGGGTTTTTGTATATTCCCTTTTCTTATACATATTAGGATATTTGCGAATAAATTTACATGCCTCCAGTATATATATGCCAGGGGGGGGGGAGGGGGAGTAAGGATATTGTTCCGAAGAATGGGGCTTGCATGAGTCAGTGTTTCCTATATTAACTAAAATTCTCAAAAGTTTTTTTGGCTTCTAAATACGGCAGTGGCATCTACACTGCTACCTCATAAGCATAACACCATAGCTTAACCATGAGTATGCATATGCGTAGTAGGTGACTAGAGCTGTTTTCATATCTGTGGATTTTTAATTTCAAGGGCGAAGTGCATATGCGAATCGAGACAGTTTTAATCTAACCTTATTTACATGATATTTCCAGTTTATATGCGAGGCTTCCTCCACAAATAAATAAGATACATTATTTATTTGTTTGAAACTTTTTAACAAAACCGGAACCTTGCTAAGTTTTGAGCATACGTAACTTAATTCGGACTGGATTATCAAAACGTTGAGGGTTGTTATAATGCACTATCACAGCTTGACGCAGTTAACTAATCACATTTAAAATGCTTAAGGAAGCAATTGTAAATTTTTACTGCGTTATAAAAACGAAAGTCTAGGGCCGGTTTTAGGGGGGCCACCAACCGGGGCCTCCACAATAGAGACGTCGGGAAAAAAATGTTTTAAATTCCGAACAGTAAACTCTAGTAAACAACTTTTCTTTTGATATATTTTTATATGTTTGTTAAATACTAAAGGAATCTACTCGGTTTTATAATAAATAATAGATTGAAATACTCGACTGATTTTTTTTTTTATTTACAAAAATAATTTGGGGCCTCCACTCCTTTGTGGGCCCGAGTTCTCCCCAGACCTCTAAATCCGGCCCTGCGAAAGTCTCTATACACCGTTTAAACTAATTTATTCATTTGTCTCTTTTCATCACACATTAAACACAATTTGTCAAAAAGAGTAAGATAGGACTTAGTTTGAATGAAAAAGTAAGGTAGGTTTATAAAAGTACTCCAACCAACGAAATGACCACAAACAGTACAGGACAAAGTGACTAACTTCCATTGTGTCGTAAGTTAGTTAACAAAGTTAGTATTCGAATAAACGAAACTGCAACTGCGACCAAGGCATACCTACAATAGATAAAGTTGAACAATCCAACTTGCTTGCATATTAAGCAGCGTACAACTTCAACCTAGCTATATTTATTCTATTCTGTGTAACGTTATTGTTTTATACTCGTAATTTTTTCTATACGTTGTTGAACAACGTTTAAATTAAAAACAAAACACGGTCTAGTGTAAGAAGTCTTGTGCTCTTTCATCGTATTAATTGATCATTACTGCCAAATTATTAACTAAAGTTATGTATTTTGATGAAATGTTTGTTTTTTTTTGTATTTACGACGTGTGTACAGGAATAGTTTCATATATCTTTACAGTTATGTATATAATATAATAAATTTGCGGTCAAAACATTTAACGATGAATATTGGCAGAAGCTATATAATAGTCAATGCTACATAGCTGATCTTTACAATACATGATAATGATACAATTTGTTAGTTTCATATATTATTTCATATAATTATTGTTATAAAGGAATTTATACTAAGTTAATCTACTGAAATAAATGTTAGTTATTCACATTTATAATAATAATAATATAATAATTTTGATTAATCAGACAAATACAGTCCATTGATTGATTAGTACAAGTAGCGGCACGAAACTCTAGCGCTGACCGTTATTGCGCAGAAGTAAAAAATAAGGTACCTGAGGGGGGCTAGCGGAATGAAGAGTTTCGATTGGTTCTCCAGTCGCATTCCGTCCCCCGCGCGACAGTACACATGCGCAGCAATCCCCTCCACGTATCAGCCAGCGCTAGACTTACGTGCCGCTGCCTATAAGTTAGTAACAATAGTTTCTTAAGATCTATGTTAGTAGAATTAGTAAAAATAAGAAAAAAGAAAAAAGTAGTTAAATAAAAAAAAACAAAATATTTATATTTCCATCTTAATACGAAAAAATGTACTTACTATTTTCTTGGCAAATAAAATTGTAATACATTAAAATATTAATCCAACAGAAGCCTAATGTGTAGATACCAACTCTGTATAATCAGACATAAATATGAAGAAAATCTCAATATTATTTCAAAGCAATAAAATGTGTCATAAATTACACTATTACCACGCTGCAGTTAAGTTTTATGTAACTTGACAGTAAATAATTTTGCAAGCCGCGTCAGGAAACTTGTTCGGACGATGTTGTGTTATTATCGTATTAAAAATGCAAATTGAATCCTGCTTACTTGTAATTATGGTAATAACAATTAAAGGCTAAATCAGTGGCGCTACAACCTCTTTAGGTCTGGGCCTGAGATTTCTGAATATGCCTCAGGATAATTTTTAATTCTAATAGGCATTTAGGTGATCAGCCTTCTGTGCCTGACGAACGCCGTTGACTTTTTGGGTCTAAGACAAGACGGTTTCCTCACATTGTTTTCCTTCACCGTTCGAGCGAATATTAAATGTGCACATAGAAAGTGGACTTTATTAGTGCACAGTTGGGGATCGAACCTACGACCTCAAGGATGAGAGTCGCACGCTGAAGCCACTAGGCCAACACTGCTCTCAGCGCTACGTATGACTATGATTTTAAATGAAAATCTAAATAAATGTTACTATCAAAAGCTGTAGTAGACTATACTTTTCCCATTTATTTTGTTTGAAACCACAAGTGGAAAATATTTGATGATTAAAATATGAGTCACACAAATATTTGCCTATGAATAATGGTGAAGCGTCGGCTTATGATACATATGAGCTAAGAATCTATGTTGAACTTAATCCACTTGTTATTTCCACTCTTAATTATTTTGGAAGATACAGTGTGAACCAATCCAATTGGCGTTGTACAACCTAGAGGTCGTGTATTCAAATCCCGATTATTCTTTCTGAAAGCTACAGTTACAGTAAAGGAAATCTTGGTGAGGAAACATTGTTAAAAATCGTAGTGTATCATCCGCCAACATGCACTTAGTTTTTGTGACTTCAATAACAATCCACTAATATCAAATATTCTATATATATATATATATATATATATATATACCATACGTGAAGTAAGTTTATTTTGACTTTGACTTCTCGGACATAATATTTGTATTGGCTATAAATTGTGCGCAGTTGATTAAATATTATGATAAGAAAAAAACGTTTTCTTTATAATTTGAAAAAAGCTCAAACGATATTCTAACGATCATCAAAAATTAAAATATTCTAGATAATATCACTTTCAATTGGCGCTAGTTTCTTTTTTATATTATATGGTTCTTTTTTTTTGTTAATGGCTCTGGCACGATTTGTGCATTAGCCAGCGTCAAGTATAGGATTTTTATAATTCGTGCTTGTCTTTAGAAATTCGACCGTGTCCTCCATGTACGGTTTAAGCACTCGCCCGATACCGCACAACCGTCCCAAAGGCCGAGAACAAATTTAAATTAAATTAAAACTTGCCCTCGAACCGGGAATCGAACCCGATACCCCTCACCTAGCTGCCACTTAATAAGACCGCTAGGCTATGAGGCCCCCTATATGGCTCTTATATATTATTATTTTAAGAATTTTATTTACGGCACCATTCATTCGAATGCCTTTGAACATTTGCAATTAACTCAATGGATTTACGAGCTTATGATAAGCTCACTTTAAGGAATTACGTCTTTTATCGTTGTAACATTCTTTTATCAATATGAGTCATGAAAGTTATATTAATATTTCAGTTAGACGAAAACTTATTTTAACGATAAAATTATATTTGCCTCTCTAGATGGTTAAAAGGAGAAGTTCATAACTAAAACAAATTAGAAATAAAACGCTGTTTTCAAATAAAGAATTATTTTTAATGAATTACCAATAATTAAAAAATAATTGTACATAGTTTCATTAAATAATAAATATCTGATAAACTTCATATAAACAATACAATCAGAAAGAACGTATACGTATATGTGTCAATTAGAAAGTGCTTCACTTAAGCAACTAATTGTAAATACGATAATTTAAAGTCGACAAAGCAATGTGTTGACAGAAATCAGTTAACAATCAGTTGACAGCTGACACAATCACAATTTACTAATATGACGGATCACAATCAGAATGTGTGACTGAAGTGCTTTATTTGTTCCCATCGATCTATATAATAGCTATAGAAACATTGTATGTATGTAACAAACACAGATATAACACTTTATAGGTTTCGTAACGTACTGCTAAAACACATTCGGTCAAGGTTCAGACGCTTAAGAAATTATATGGCCAAAAAAACAATGTAGATACAATCTATTAAGTGGGTCGCAGATTTGTTTTGTGGTCAATTTTTTTTTCTTTCCAATAAGCATGTAGGTGATTAGCCTTCTGTGCCTGACACACTTTGTCGATTTTTGGCTGTAAGGCATACCGGTTTCCTCACGATGTTTTCCTTCAAGCAAATGTTTAATACGCACATACAAAGCGTCCATTGGTACACAGGGGGATTGAAGCTCGAGGGTAACATACCATACTAGGCCAACAGTACGATAACTAGTTACCAAAATAACAATATCAATGATTCTATCTAAGAGGATAAATAAAATATTTATTTAACGCGTTAAAATTTCTGTTCCCACAAATATTAGTAAAAGGCGATTCTGAGTAATATTTACCCTCTTATTAACTATTATATCCATTCGTCCACCTTCTATACAAAATGTTTTAGTTATATTAACGTTCCGTAAAATATTTTCAGTGCAGATATATTTGTCTATTTATTGACTATTATAATTCGATTTTTTTAGATATAGTCTTCATGGTATTTTGTCCTGAGTACGACATATAAGACATATATAACGGATACAATGTACAACATACAGTTATTTACATAACTCGACGTCTTGAGTGCTTTTCATGTGGTCAGCGACAGACACTACCATGTTGACAGATAACTATCCTACTAATATTATAAACGCGAAAGTTTGTAAGTATGGATGTATGTTTTTTAGTTTGTCACGTAAAAACTACTAAATGGATTTTAGTGAAACTTAACAATAATATAGCTTATAGATCAGAATAACACATAGGCTACAATTTATAAAGATATTGTGTATTGTATCCAAAATATCAAGTAAGCAGGAAAAAATCTACCATCTGTGAGGTATTCTGGCGTGCGCTGCCAAAATTGCTAGAGTTACACATAAGTAATGTATGATGAAAATGTTTATCTTAAATAGCCCTACAAAAAAGCCCGTCACAGTATATATATATCTTATGTGTAAGCCACTAAAGCCAAAATAGTAAACCATAACAATAAAAATTGACATTTTATTCCATATGCACATTTCGTAGTAAAAATTGATTCCTAAAAGAAAATAGATAATATTATCGCTTCTGGTATTTAAAGTAGACACAAAATGACTATCACGCTACATAGTTTGGACATTGCTTTAATCCTGGGCAGACAAAGTCTCGGGCACAAGCTAGTTTGATATAATTGAAGTATAATCAAACTGTTGCCATATTAGGTCCAAATATAGCTAATGAATAATGATCTAACCAGTCTTTGAGATAATCTAAGAAAACAAACCGCTATATATTTTATGAATCACTGTGGCAGTTAAGTTTATAATTAGAACTAGTTTGTTAACTACCTGTGAGTCGTTATAGCAGTGGTGGTTATAACCTACTTCTAACTTAATTAAGAGAACATAAAAAGTATATATTTCTTTGAAGATTTCTCATAAATCGTGACATGGAGTCGATCAATCTTGTAAATCATTAAGTTTCAAAATATAAGGTCAGTGTAACATTCTTAACCAAATTAATAATAAAAACATCATTATCATGGTTATTATGAAACATTTATAAACATTAATTGGTCGTAAATAATTAAATTAAATCTGGTTAATATTAGGTCCTTACATATGAAATTGGCGTTTTGTATGGGAGGAACCAAAAGTCGAATATTTTTAAATATAATATATTTAATTAATCAAAGTATCAACCATTTTTTCTATCACTTTTCCATCTATAGTATTCATTATCCCTTTACTAAAAAACCCTCACGGAATCAATAAAATCTTGAAGGCGATTACTCCCCATAATAATTTTTTCCCTTCAAAATTTCCAAATTTCGAAAAAATGGTAATCTTTGGATGATACGAATTCTTAACATTCAATTGAACTTTCTAATTTGTACTTTTGTGATTAGTTGTCGTGAATAAGTGGACGATTGACCACTAGGTTGTTTAGTGCTAGCTTTTCCATCATGTTTCAATTACAATAAATCATCTAATATCTAATTTAAAAACAAATCAAAATAGGACTATAAACTAAAAATTTTGGGGGGTAATTTTCGCTTGGGGCAGGATGGCTGGCTGGCCAGGATCCAACCATTGCGCTGAGCGCTTTCAATTATCTAAAGAATCCATTTTTCATACAGTAATGATTCGCTTTAAAATACCTTCATTATTTGCCGTTCAGTAATTAAACATCGTTGGTTTGCTTCATATTGATACCCATCTTTCAAGCTTTTAATCTTCCAATTTGCTTCAAGTGAATTAAAACATTTAATCACAAACACCCAGCCTGCAGTAACTGACTTTTTATTTCCACAATACCTTCATTTTCTTGGGGCGTCCACGGGGCATGTTCTGCAGTCGAAATTTCCAGAACGAAAACTTAGAACCAAAAACAACTGTTTTTCTTTGAACATGATCCCATACACATCATTCACCCTTCGAGTCGTTTCCGCAGCACTAGTGCCACGGCGAAACTCGTACTTAAATAATGTGATACTTTAAGTTTTCCATTTTGTAAAATAGTGACAACAAAAAAAACAAAAAAAAAAAAATAATAGGTCATAACACAAATAATGATAAATAGCTTACAAATTTAATTGAATTTTAAAAGGAGAAATATTTATAAAATAAATTTATAAGGACCTAATATATAGAACAATCTGGAGGTATTTGGTTTGCTTTTTGGCGAAACAGTTCAGGTTGACAGCCACAGAGCAATGTAATTAAGCGAGCCAAGCTTAACCAAGAGGTTGTGCGTACTAGCGCCAACTATGCACTTGAATAAAATTTTTTTCTTATTAAAGAAAATTTTATATGAATGTGCTTTTCTCAATAAATTTACTATGCAGTACAAAATAATCTTTCGATTAAACTAGACACTCCTTAGAAAACAAATGAACAAAATTCATTCTCTATAATATATATGTAATCAGGATCTGTTTTAATAATTAAAGGGAAGTCCCTTTGATAAAGTTATCAATCGCTTTAAATGAAGTTAAATTAATATTCCACATTCACTTTGCTGCAAATTTTATCATCTGTTTATTCTCCAACGTGATTCAATACAATTGAACGCTTTTAAAATCTGTATTACCGATACACGATTTTGAAAATATACTGTATGAATAATGATAAAAATATTTGTGTGGTAAACGATTCAATTACTATTTAAGTTGAGTTTATTAAGCGTAGTTTGAATGTATAATTAAACAAAAATTATGATGCCGCGAGTCAGACTTTTGTGGCTGTTGACCAATCACAATTAAGTGACACGCGTCCGTCTTTTGTTTTTTATTATCACTCCCCAGGAACAGCTTTATAATTCTAAATTCAAACCGCATTATTCATAAACTATATACTAGTGTTGCTTTTGTATGAATCAAAAATAAACAAGTTGTTCTAATAGTTAAATATAACTGTATTCTTTTACTTCAGTTCATAATAAAAATAAAATAAAATATATTGGAATGGATGATAAATCGTTAGCTTTAAAACGTGCAAGGGCGGATTGCTTGTCTGTCATTTATTATCATTCCGTTAATGAGCGGTTTAATGAATGAAAGATACGCTTAGTATGAACTGTGGCATAAACAATGATGTCATATCATTTTATTTATTCTTAGTACATCGGCGGTTTGCTGACTAGAAAACATATTTCATCAAGGGCGTCACTCCGCGTGCTTTTAACGTAAATATATTCCAATCTATAGGCAATAGGGTTTTTACCATTAATACAGTTACATACCAAGTAATTCTTGTTTATTAATTATCCAACAGTGGTAATTTAGGTACTATGGATACGTTTCAATATTACAAAACATCACCCCCGCAAATTTCGTTTCCTCGGCGTATGTTTTTTTTACTTAGCCAAGGACAGAGAAAACTGGTTTAGGTTCTCCCATAATTTTTTCAAATTTTCCTCTCTATAAAAACCTCAGAGTTCAAGGAATAAATAAATGACTAATTTAGCTAGCCGTCTTCGAGTTTTGCGCATAGCAACATAATTTGCGTTTAATGAAGTTTACACACATTAAAATTAATAAATAAAAATGCTGAAAAAATAACAGATCTATATATGTTTTTCCTTGACGTTTTATAGAAGGACAATTAAACATATAATTGTCCTTCCTGTCCCAAAGGAATTTACCTAAATTTTTAATAACGACTAAACACGAAACATTAAATTAATTTATTTTCAAATATTAGAGCAGTGTAGCCGGGTGGCTTCAGCGTGCGACTCTCATCTCTGTAGACGTAGGTTCGATCCCCGGCTGTGCACCAATGGACTTTCTATGTGCGCATTTAACATTCGCTGAACGGTGAAGGAAAACAGCTTGCCCTAGACCCAAAAAGTCGAGGTCGTGCGTCACAGAAGGCTGATCACCATCTTGCCTATTAGATAAACAAATGATCATGAAACGGATACAGAAATCTGAGGCTCTGACCTAAAAAGGTTGTAACGTCATTGATTCATTTGATTCATTTTCAAATACAGTGTAACTGCTTTATAACGAATTTCAAGGGACCGCCCATTTTTAATCGTTATTCGTATTAGGGAAGAAAGAATTAATGTATGGGGTCTTGTGTTAAACAAATTTAACACATTTTAGCGTTATAGAGAGTTTTCGTTATATCGAATGATGTTTTAAAGAGCGTACACTGTATTATAAAACCCAGGTGTCATAAGCTACCAAAATACATATGCAGGTAACTCTTCACGATGACATGTACATCACGAGTTACAAATGTAAATAGTTGACCCGTCTCTATTAACATAAAATTAGCATTAACTGGACGAATCGATAAACAACGGATGTTATGTTGTCTGTTTATAGATATTCTGTGACTGTTTCCCACGACTGTAATTTTCTATTATATTTTATACCACGATACTACTAAGATTCATCGTCGAGTATTACTGCTAAGTATGACCTGTATGTCAAATACCATCATATGTTTTTGACATATGGGACGTCCAGATTTCAAGCTTTCAACTTTTCCAACATTTTATTAGTGGACTTGGAAGATTGATAAATTGTTCGCAACTTACGCGATATCAACAAAAATTTCATTCGCTCACAAGACTTTTGTTGCGAACTATCGAAGTGTCGGATCGACTCCCGGCAGGGGTCTTTCAATTGGAGGTACGACCTCCTTTGGTTTAAAAAAGAGTATAATCCTTCCTCAAAGGCCGGCAGCGCACCCACTAAAATGGGTGTGCATGGGCTACGATGACTGCCCTTTTTGGTAGTCCCGTAGGCTCGTTGGTTTCTTTAAAAAAAACATGATATATTTATTAATTTTCGTGACATATATTTACATTTTTTATGTAATAGCAGGCAATCGGGCAGGAGGCTCATCTGATGTTAAGTAATACCGCCGATTTACACTCACATTGCCAGAAGGCTCGCAAGTGCGTTGCCGACCTTTTAAGAATTGAAATATATAATATTTACAATTCTCGTAATTTCATTTAATAGGCTTAATTATTCCATTCCACGGCTTCTTCATCTTTAAACCGATCTCAATAATTGAGACAGTAATATTATCAATTTTTTTTTATCTTTTATGTACTGCGTATATTCTAGCAAAACCCAAAACACTATTGTACACTATTAAGCCAAAAGTACAATCTAAACAATAGCTATCTATTTTTTGCTCCTAATATTATTATTCTTAGAGCAAATTGCTTGCTGCAGTGGAGTCATTAGGACGAGTCACAAACTAGATCCGCTATTCTTGTAAACAGTTTCTATAAGTAGGTACCAATTATATATTTTTTAGATTTTCAAATAATTATGTTTGAGAATACCTTGTTAATGTGATTATTGTGTGCTATTACAACAATTTACAAGACATTATAGAAATTAATAGGATAAATATAGATAAACGCTATCAAGAGGTCACCGACCCGTGATGTCAGTGATCAAAGACTACCGCCGTGAAGAAGTTTCCATGTAAATTCATACCTATGACTCTCAGTTTATATATATTGTATTATGGATTCGTCAGAAGTAGGCGCGTTGCCAAGAAAAGCTTAAAGAGATATGTATAAGAGTCAATAAATTTAAAAAGTCGAATGTTATTTTACGTAATAAAAATAACGTAAATTATTACTAATACAAATTTATTAAATATCTGGGCGGTTGCCCTTCATCATCAGAATCTGCTATGTCTTCAATAAGTTGTAATGTGGGTAGGAACAAAAGAATCACCAAAGGCACAATCAAAAGTTATTAAATCACATAAAGTATCTCCCTTACAGCAATTCACTAAAATCTATTCACTAGTAATTAGGGAATCACTTAATAAATCGCTTTTAATTTGTTTTAAAACAACAAGGCACAAGATTACTCGGAACAAAAGCGATTCGTCGCAAACGTGGTGCGCTCGCCGTTGACGTTCGAAAACTAAAAGAAATTCAACATGGCGGCGCTGACCATCGACACGACGCTCCGACAGACTGACAATTGTCAAATCTCGTTCCAACGTATTTCTTAACAGATGGCGCTAGGAATGCGCCGTCAAATAATAATGAAAAGTTAAAACCAAACAAACAAACTAAATCTATATGAATATAATATGTAGATCGATTTGTATTTTAGTTTAAAATTTCATAAAGATTGATTTACGATTCCTGTGTCAACAGGATGCTTTAAATTATAGAGGATATTATTTTCTAAATAAAATGCTGATTACATATTAAATGGTATGCATTGAAATACTATGCTTATAATGCCGATGAGGGTACCTGCGTCTGTCTATACTCTCGGGGCGTAACTCTGACGATTTAGGTAATTGCCACGCTTACCAAACTAGGAAAGCGTGAGTGAGCAAAATGTGCAGCCTTGGTTTGTTCAGGTACAACAGTAACTAAAATTGCAACATTGATAATATAATATGCAGTAAGATGTTTTTTTTGTAATCGATCATATTATATTTTTATTAATTTCAGTTGATGTTTGATTTCGCATTCTTTGCTTTGTTGTATCGCTTCGTTTGCTTTGTTGTGCGTCTAGCACTTGTGATTGTTTCGCTACTTAAAAATGTTTGTTTTTATTTATGAACTCAATGAATTACTTCGTAAGTGTTTCGTGCGTGGTGTAAACTTTTTGTATTTGTAATGCAAAGTGTATGTAACATAATCTGTGTTCCCTTGTCCCTAAGAAAATTGTGTGCCTATTTTCGTCTAAATAAGTTTAATCAAGGATGTATCGCGGTATGTAGCTTATTATGTATTATTAAAAGTAATTGTGCATCAATATTCTAAAAATCGTCGTTGTACAATTGTGAAATAACATTTGAATATAGAATTGTTTAGGTTTTCACAATAAATGTCAATCTTCGATAGTTTTACAAAATGAAAATAAGATTAACTCACTTCACACTTCACTTTAAGATTTAGCGAATATAAGGTTTAAGTTGCATAATATGAGACTTAAATATAGAAACCTGCCATTTTGCTTATCAGCTAAATTCAGTATATTTGCCAAGTTCATTCACCGTACTATCAATCTTGCAGTCTGTCATTCTGTGCCAAATTTCAATGTCGTCTAGAATGAACCTTATTTCAATGCAATAAGGAGGTTAAAAGTGATGGCACTCTTCGGAGGCCGAGTGTCGTAAATGTTGACACGCTCTCTTTGGAGATTTCCCGACATCCCAATGACACTTTCTAAGCTGACCTAGATTCGGTCTCAAGAATACGGACGAGCTCTAATAATCTATTTTGAATCGAAACACCCTTGTATGGTATAGGGTAGACCGTATCACTGATATTGTTCCTAATAAGTTCGTCCCGTAACAAAAAATATCACTGAGTTACTTCTTGTTACCCGATAATTCTTAATTTAATTTTAATTAAATAATAAATTGAGTCTGATCAGATAATCTACATACAATTACGATTCAACAAAGATACAAAATTAAAAATACAGTCATTCATCTATAGAAACCCGATTCAAGAATACATCTATTTAAAAAAATTATAACAAAAAAAAAAAAATTTATTAAAAAAAAAATTATAACAAAAGTCTTGGTTTAATCCCTTATAAATGTCTATTGTTATATTAGTCACGCCTAACACTTGGTATTACAAATATGCATCCAGTGGCGCTTGGCACTTGTTAGTTGGCAGTGGATATTGGCCTCGCATTTCTATATCTGTTTCATAAACCATTTTTATAGGAAGATTGTTGGGTCTCCTCCGTATGTAAGTGTTAATTCATATACGCGTATATTTAAGTTATAGGTACACAGCCAACAAAGGCACAACCTCAGTGTTCGCACGCTTATCTAACAGTGCTCTGCTAAGCTGATACAGCTTCAAATAATTGTCCTTCTACTGTTTTGCAAGTGTTCGTGCTTGTGAGGAAGTTAATTTGTACTGAAAGGCAAGCGTACTGAATTGAAGAACGTATCAACGTACGTAATCATATGTACTGCATATAATTAATATTTTTAAAACCGGCTAGCGGTTAACGAATCGTTCTACAGAACACAAGTGCTTTACATTAGTCTCTTATCTGATCCCGAGTATGTGTTATACAGTTGTACCTTAAATTATCATAGATAACTGAGGCCTGGTTTGCATACCCTTGTCTCTTGGATGGGCTTGGAAAGCTGTCATCATACTCTGGTCAGGTCTTCTCGAAGTATGAGAGTTAAAACGTCATTCAAGCGGCGGTTAAATGCTTATCTCCCGGTCTAAGGCCTGCTCTTCAATAGGCCGCATGTCACTTACATCAGGTGGGATTGCCAAACGTCTGTCTAGTTCTGTATAAAAAAAACATGTGTATGTACTTATGTACACGCGTTAGAAGTTATACTTCTAATAGGCGTAACAAGATGAAAATCTTAAAAAAAATATATTTTGCCTTATTCTACGTGTGTAGAAAAAACTACACTAACAATAAAAAAAAGGTATTTAACACATTGAAAGTTTTATTATAACGTATTATCTAGTTACATACATTTTATTTAAATATCACAAAAAATTATTTCTACATAATTAAAGAAATTGACATTTTTTATTTTAAAATGTTGACTATGACTATATATAACTTCAGGGTGTCGGTTTTTTGTGACGGTGTGCGCGCATCGTAAAAATTTACTCTCATCATTTTGCCCTAACGCGCCAAAAGAAGTATAACTTCAAAAAGCGAATGAAGAGTTCTCACACTTCTGCGTGCCAGTCTTAATTGAGATAAGCTGCCGAAGCCGTAGCCAGTTACAGCCAGTATTAGCCATACTGCATACAGCCTATTTAGTATTGAGTCGGCTGGGAGAATATCATTATTAAACAATAACGAGTATAAATACAAAAGTAACATAAGTTCTTCTCGTGCAAAATTAAAATTGCGAACGTTTTCAGTTTTCACAAACGACACAATCGTAAAGTGCATTTGTCACTGAACGCGTCTTGCTTGGCGTTATTCCAAAGATTCTGTATGCTCCCAATTTACTGCTGATATTTTTATCATGCAAAATTGACTTTATAAATTGTGCTCATGAAACTTTAAAAAAATAAATCGATGTTAGTGTAATAAAATACTAATCCAGTGGCCCTTCAACCCTTCATGGTTTTTTCCATTGTTTATTGATCATCTTTATTTATGCACAAGTAAGCGAACGGCCTTCTGTCCCCGACACAACGTATTTTTTTCAAGATTAACCGTACGAGTATCAATTGTTTTAAAGAAATTGTGTTCATGGAGAGAAAAACCTATTAATGCAGCCAGTGTCCAATCTAATTTCTTTTCTATGATAGAGGTTTCATTCATTGTATAATATACATAGCATGAAAAACTTTTAATTTTATTTATCCGACCCTGTAAAAAATTAAAATAGTAAATTTTTTAAAAATAAAGCTTAGAGAAAATAATTAAAAACATAAAATTAAACGTCAAAAAAGACAAGATTTTTTCATCCAAAATAAGACAACGATAATGAAAAATTATTTAAATCTACATTCGTTTTGCTTAAATCAATTAAAAATACTTAACAATTAGAGCGACCAACTCTCAAAGTCCCGAGATAAGAATAGCTAAACTTTACAAAAAGCTGTTGAATTATTCATTCAAAGTAAGCTCATTTTGTCGTTAATTCCATTCATTCATTAACCGAAGACAGTCAAAACGATTTAAGGTAAACGAAACAAGATCTTTTCGTTACCGATTTATCTGCAGCTTATCATTTTTGTTAAACTCAAAGATATATATCAAAGAATAGAAGAAGATCAAGAAAGATAATAGTGCTAACGATTCCTTAACTACATTAATATTATAATAGTATGTATTTTTGTGAGAATGTAAGTCCGTCCTTTTTCACCATTCCTCCTGCTGATAGAAGATAAATGTTTGTTTTTAATTTATTTGATTGATTACTTAAGATGTCATGTGGAACATCGTGTAATGTTTGCAGCTCCTTACAAACATTGAGTGGCGGAGAGTTTATTGCCAGTTCTTCTCTTCCGTTCTACGCCTTTGATTTGAGAACTGGCAGTAAATTTAAAAAGAAGCATTTAATATTTATTTCTTTTTTGACGTTCATAAGTGTACATTGTGTTACCTATATGAATAAATAATTTAGACTTTTGACTTTTGAAGAACCTGGCTGATTTTCTTACTTCATTCAACGAAACAGCAAAAAGACTTTCTGTATGATATCCTCAGTTCTGATTGAGCATTGAAACTATGATTAGTAAAACAATGTTAGTTGTTGCCTGACGCGGGGGTTTTCATAACCAATGGTTAGTGATTATAAATGCCATCATTACGCAAATATCGTCAATAGTAACGCGTGTCACGTTGACCACAGTATATTTAACGATTCTTACTTTAACTATAATTTGAGAAATACATAAGTAACTAGAGTTTCTTGATAGAAAACGTCGAAGCAATGTTACTTGTAAGTACTACATCTTAATTAGTAATTATTTTAAATTGCCTATGGGTACGGTGCACATCGAACTTTTGGTTTTTGATGCTGAACAGAAACGGTTTTCCGAACCCACACTCTGCTATGTACTAGGAACTGTTCTAATAAATAATCGGAATATATTAATCACATTATTTGCAATTGCTTTTTGGTAAAATAAGGGATCTAATATTGTATTTATGACATTTCTGTAATTATTTCCACACTTATTTCATATAAGTTCCTGGTTTGCACTCTCCTTGATTGCGTCTTTCATCCCTCATATTTATGAGGTAAAGGCTGATAGAGAAAAGGAAATATTATGAATAAAATAACAATAAATTTCTTAGCATTCTACTTTTCTTGAATATACAGTTCAAGAAGCAAAGCGAGTCAATACAGCGAAGCTTGAAAGGCTCCATTGTTATCCCGATCTTAATGTTTCTTCATTATTTAAATTGCATTTTTCTGCATATAATTTGATATTTTTTTATATTATCTTCTATTATCAGACATTATTAAATCTATTATACGAAATATATTAAAATAAAATTTTCAAAGATGTTTTAAAATACAGAATTATTTCGCTGCGAAAGCCCTTGGAGACGTCGCAGCATTAGCATGACAATTCAGTTTTCATGCCAATATACTAAATGTACAAAGACATTATGGAGAACTGCACATATGCTATGTTAATCCAAATTCCAATCATTAATGCGAAAACCCAAATTTTAAGAGATATTTTTTGCTGCAAATAAGTAATTCGGAAATGCGCAATACAATAACAGTATATATTTTTGAATAATATATTATTATAATATATAGCTTTTGCACACGTGTATGTAGTCCACTTTTCTCATCAATTAAGTTAGCATGTTCTTATCAGTTAAAATAAACAGTTGTTTGTTCTATACATTGAATTTACTGTAGGGAATATATTTTGGTTTTTAATATTTATTTATAAACCTGCGTTGTAACAAACTTAAGCTGTAATACAACTCCATGCAAGCTAAATATATTATATTTTGTAAAAATCATATAATCTATGATTGCGATAGCTCTTATTCGAAACTAGCCTTCATTGGGCTCGAAACCCTGATTCAACCTTAGATAGAGTTTCATCTGCTCTTGAAACCTTTGAAGAAACATTTCTATGAACAAATTGCCCACTCGGAATACACAAAGGAGCTTTAGATATCTTTATTTAGGTTATTATTACTCCGTATTTTTGTGTTATTGTGAAAAAAGTACATATAAAACCGGTATTGTATAGATTATTTTATAGTACGAAAGGTATACTAATATTACATTTGGTTTCTCCAACTTCATGACGTAGTTGTAACTACGACAGTGACTGGATTTCAAATATTTTTAGTCTTTAGAAGATGTTTCTCAATATACCCCATTCATTAACGTTTAATTAATGGGGTATACAGAGATGGTTCTCATTATACCCCATTAATTAACGTAATTGTTCTTTAAATATCGGTGATATCGAATTGTTTCTAAGCGTGGATTGTAGAAGTCGCTTTATAATGGGACAACTTCCCTCCACTGTCTTTTGTTTGTAGGAATGTTTTTATCACGTAGGTACCTTATATTTTAACTAGGGTCGAAAATATAATTATTAAAATTTTTATTACGTAAATAAAGCTTCTTTAAAACAACAAAATACTAAATTAACTTATTATATTATACTCTATTTTATGAAAACGGCCCAAGATTTCCTTTTTTAAAGCAGGTTGACGATGTTATTACAAGAACCAGATTGGCGTAAGTGATATTAAAGACCCGTTACTTAGTAATAAGCCTATATTTTAGCGACGAAGCAGGTTTTATTCGTTTAACTTTATATCAACGAAGCTTGTTGCATTCTATGAGTTATTAAGGTATAAAGTATTTTTGAGGTTACATCTACCCAATTTATTTTCGTATTACTGCTTCTTTTTTTTTTTTTTTTTAAAAGACAATTCACACCAATTGACCTAGTCCCATGCTAAGCTGGTGAAGCTTGTGTTATGGGTACTTGGCAACGGATATACATACATATTATACATAGATAGACATATAAATACATATTTAAACACCCAAGACCTAAGCACAACATCAAATGCTCATCACATCGATGTTCGTCTCAGCCGGGGATCGAACCCGGGACCCATGGTTTCGCAGTCAGGGGTGCTAACCACTAGACCAATGAGTCGTCTAAACTTTACTATGATTGTTTACTACATTCAACCATACATTAAAAGGACCACGCGTGGATAATCAATGAAAATTTTCTCGTTTTTTAACGAGTGAAAACCGGAATATGGTGGCGTTTCACTGGTTATTGGAATAATAGGACAATAATCTTCAGTTATATTTAAAAAAAGTGCGTGCGTACAAAGTACATGTCAGAAGTGAAACTTCTTTGGCAAACTAATTTTTAAGTCTGTTTCATATTTATAAACCTTTAGATTTCCGAGACTTAGAGGGAGGGAAAAATAAAGATATGTTAGGAATTTAATTGTTATTAAAATTAAAATTAAAAAAATTATACGTTTATTTTTTTTTAATTTATTTTAGATACTGAAAACACGTGGCATTTTAATTTACAACTAGTCATTTGAGATTCCAATAAATTATTCTTCATAAAATACTAATATTTCATAATTTAAAAATTATAAGGTAATTCGCCCTTCTCACTCTCTCTCAATCGGTCTCAATCGCTCTCTCCCTTTTCTTTCACAAAAACGCTGTTCATCTTCGTGACGTTTCATCCGTATAAATTTTACCCTTTTATGCGCCTAAAAAAGTTTCACTTCAAAAAAAGCATGAAATTGTTATTGAACAATTTTCAAGTTAAAATTTAACACTGGATTTAAATTATATAATACAGATATTACTAAGTTGGTTGCCACTTTGGAGTAAAAATAGATCGTATTCACGGTATATTTTTTAGCCTAATCGTTAATTATTATATATTATACTCGTACTAGCGGACCCGGCGAACTTCGTTCCGCCTAACAGTCTAATAATATCGTGTTAAATTTAGTTAAACTTAATTAAGGATTTCATTAAGGTAATAACTTTTTTTGCAAATACAGAAATGTTTTATTGTTTAATTGCGAAAAAAGAATTGCAGTTTTCCACGTTATGTCTCTCCTCTCTAGGGCCAATATTGCGATACTGCATGTTAAAGCACTTTCTGATATACAATATTTTTTGTTTTGTTATCCGGCGCAAGAAGAAAGTAGGTTTCTTTTATATACTTAATTTTGTCGACAGATGGCCCCATATGCTGTTTGCATTCGTAAAATTAATTTATTTTTATTCGAATTTTTTTCCGATATTACATTTCTTATCCTGCTATTCGGAGTGGAGAAGAATCCACCAAAGAAAAACTAACATCGGTCCAGCCGATCTTGAGTTATAAGTGGTGTGACTAACACGACTTTGTTTTATATATTTATATAAGTCGTATAAATCTCGTACATAATATGTAATCAAGGTACCTAAGGTGATTACCCGATAGAAGCGTTCATCAAACCTCATATGAATATCTAATTTAACATGTGTTAAATATCTACACTGTCACATTCAAGGAGCTTTCCTTATGGGGCCAGGGAATATGTGATCCAATACTGAAGAAACACACTAGTACATTAGAAAAGTTTGTGAGTACCAAGTGTCCGTGTGTATATCTATAAGGTACTTGCACAGTGCAACCAAGTTATTTACAAAAAAAATATGCCTGTGTCGGGCACGTATGTAGCTGTTATTAAAACTGGCGTGAGTAAGAAAAATAAGAACAGATAAGTTTAAATTTAGAACACTAAAAATATTTCCATATAACTGACATCTGGGCAAAAATAGATTTCCTCATTTAAAAATTACATTTAGATTGCAGGATAAACGTTGTGATCTTGCAGCTGGACCTCGTACTAATATACTCGTAAGAAAATCTTATAAATTTTATTTTAATGATTATACGGTTTGACTTGTAGTATTGCTACTGTTTAACTTTCTCAATTTCAACTAAAATCGTTATAAAATATTGCACATTTATAGCATTTTAACCAGTAATCTCTACTAAACATGAGTGATACGACTAAACGTGAAAGATGCGTTGAGAAGATAGCGAATAACATTTTCTTACAATTTAAATAAAATTCAAGGAGGTTTTTGATCTTTTTTTGGACCAATCATGATTATTGAGGTGTCAAAAGGTCTTCTTATGAGAAAATACCCCATAGAATTACATAAGGGTCGGTAATCGGATGGATAGCTTTTTGAAAATGACTTCTACCAACCTGAAAAGTGCTTGTGTGTACCAATTTATTTATCAACAACTTCTGAGCCACACCCATAATCTGTATGTGAATAATAACATGGTAATTGTGCATGATAATCATAACTAAAGATGTCTAACGAAGGTAAATTAGTACGACTTGAGAAATTTAACACAGTTAAGGATAATATGGAAATCATATGTTCAAATTCACGTACCCGGCAACTAAAGTTTAAATAAGCATTGAGGTTAAATTGTGTGATTAAATCAATTTTATAACGATTTCAATTATAGCCATTTTTTTTTGTTTGTTTTTACAAAATAAAATGTTAAAGAAGTAATTTTTATATATTTGTAGGAGCAGGAGGGCCTTCATCAGAACTCATCTTGTGTGATGTATATGGGTAGGTAGGTAGGCAGGTGGGCGGGAGCAGAAATATCACAAGTCCTTGTTACAATTACAGTTGTTTAATCAGCACAGGGTTTAATAATCGAAATACACAGTCAAATGAGCAATGTACAGTACAACACGACATCAACTTAATTATAACACTAGATTAAACTATCACTCGTATGCAAAGCGATTCGTCACAAGCGTGGTGTGCGAGCGCCGTCTCGAACTGTTGTTGTCAAGATGGCCGCTCTCTCAACCATCGACAATTACGCTTCGCTAGGCTGACTTTATCAGTTAAAAGTCAACCTGATGTCTGACGTTGACAGATGCGCCGTCATATTAGTTACATAACTAAAGATATATACATATATATCTTATATATAATTACGATTTCATTTTATAGGTACATGGTCATATGCTGTTTGCTAAACAATTCAGTGAGTTCTTATTTGGGTAAGTTTCTATAATATTTAGATATAATTATATATAATTAATGTTTTTGAGCACTATAAATTTAAAAAAAACAATACCCTAAAGAGGTCGCATACTTGAATACATATGTAGAAAAGCCTTGTTATTTTGAAAAAAAACAAGATTAACTTTATGCCAGTTTCAAGTAAAAGTTAGGGAAACTACACGCGAGAAAACATTAACAAATACATCAAAAGGAAACAAAAGGAAAAAAGCTAGTTAAAAACAAAACATATTAAATCTATATATTATTATTTATTATGAAAGGTGATAATACATTATAATAAAATAAAGATGAGTTTTATAAAATAAATATATTTTTATCACGAACTATAATTTATTATTAATTAGATTATATTGTTATTTAAATGAAGATAATGACGAATGAACTCATTTCTATTCCAGAGGAATTCAACATACTAAAGAACTTTAGGGACTTAAAAAATTCAACCGATGTTTTTGACCTTGTAACCGGAAGAGATGGCTTCGATGCAATTCAAATTAAGGCGAATGACACGATAGCGATGCGTGTTAAAGATTTTGATCCACCATTGAAAACGCTTACAATGCCATACAACTTCCAAGCGATCATTAAAATAGACTTACAGTCTACAGCGTGGTGCATTTTTTCCATTATGACAAATGGTATCTCCAACATCGCTCTATGCTTTGATATTGCTTCAGAACGTACGATAAGAATATACATAGAAGGACTAGGTATAAAAAACCAAGGACGGTATGCAGACGACATCAACGATATGGATTGGATTGACGTTTTTATTCGAATCGAAAAAAATAAAGTAAAAATTTACGTGAACTGTAAGGAGTTGGAAGAAGAATCTGACGATGATTCTATACAAGATATAGAGTTTCAGAGCGATTCGATTTTATATTTGGGCAAATTTACCGGCCAGGATCAATATACTTATAAGGTACGTATACAAACATATTTCTATAAACTAAATTTAATTAATAATGTACAGTAACTGAAGTACTTTTTTGTCTCTTTCTGCCAAATTGTGTTTACGATGTAAAAACGGTGCCCAATTGGACAAGTTATTTATATTACCGAACAGATACATTTTAAAAACCTTAAGCTGGAATTTTGTGTTATTTTGTACTAAATCATTTCACATATATACGTCTAAAGGTGGGAACTGACCAAAGTTACGAGGTGTAATGTAGCATTCGCAACGAGTGTGTTACGCATAGAGCATGTTACGCTGTGTTTTAAAATCGGCGTAACATGCTCGTCAAAACTCTGTGCTCCGCTTTCGCCGCTAGTGTTAACAAGATGGCCGACAGCGAGGACGCGTTGGTATCTTTGATTCTACTTAAATATTGTTTCATCCAAATTAAGAAGAAGAAAAAACGTTTCTGGACATCAAACTTACTTAAAAACAGAGGCGTATGTGGTGGTTTGTCATTGATAGCAATTTAAAAAAATCAAATGATTACTGGACAGTATAAAAACTATGTACGCATGTCTCGATTCTGAAGAACTGTTGAATATAATTGGACCAAAAGTACTTAAAAAAGACACAATTTATAGAAAATCATAATCATGATCACTCTCGACGTGCGCCGCGTACTGACTGAACCGCGTACAGTCAAAGGATTCGCCAAAAAAACCGACAGCCGGGTGGAGCCGCTCGTTGCTCGCTTTGAGTTCGCTCGCTGGTTTCCCCGTAACACGACGTACTGACTGCACGAATGCTCGCTGTGTAACGTGTTACATACACCTCGTAACTTTGGTCAGTTCCCACCTTAAGAAATATGTAAAACGCTTGCAGTGTCTATTCTATTAATCATACATATATAATATTAATCACCATCAATATATCTGGATAAATTGATAGCTAATATTCTTCACAGTCAGATGTCTACATATTTTAGTAGAAGTCTCATTATTACTTCTCTCGTTTTACAGATATAATATGTGTGCTTTTTCGTCATCCCTACATTCATATAACTTCTCATATATCTCGTTAATACACTATAGAAAAGAGCGAGTAAATATTGAATGACTTAGCCTTATTATGTATTAGTCATAAATATTACTACGGCGCCTTTATGACTGTTTCTTAAAAAAAAAATTCTATGGTTATTTGCAATCAGCCCTAAGGCTATGAGCGATTTTTTTCTGTGGTGCTGTCATGTGGAGTGACTTCCCATTGGAAGCATCTACTCATCTTCTGTCTAGACTCTAGAGCTACTGCCGGTCTTCTTGCTCTAGAATATGGTGACGTTTTAGTCGACTCACATACTGTCTAATGGTGAGTTGGCGAGCAAGTTCATTCGGGTGACAGCTTAACCGCTCTTTGTATTTAGCTGCCAGTCTCCGGATTTCCTATTTGATAGTTCTCATTTTAAGGTGTTCGTGAACTTCGTCGTTGGTTATGTACCATGGTACTTTTGCAACTGCTCTTAGGATCTTGTTCTGTTGTCGCTGGAGTATATTTATGTTGGTATCACTTGCGCTGCCCCACAGTTGGAGGCCATATGTCCAAATGGGCTTTAGGATGACTTTATATACCTATAAGAAGTTTGTTATTATTATAAGTCTTGAGTTTTTTTTTAATAATAGAAAAGAGCAGTTAGCACTGGAATAAACTTCCTAAATATGTGTAAAAGCTTTTACTTTAATACCGTTAATACACACAAAACATTCAAATGTACGTACAATATAGAAGTTATCACAAAATTTCCATATTGTGAATAGTTAATTAATAACGCAATCTGTGCGTATACAAGTGCAAATGATATTCGCTTGTAAATAACTAAATTCAATCTCATGTAAGGATCAGTTTACAATGCGATGTTTGTCCTTGCTTAAACATACCCAAAATCAGACGTGAAAACTTCTCTTATTTTATATAGTAGATGAAAGTACAAAATCGTAAAATTTGTATAAAAACTTCTCTATAATTGGCATCTTTCTATATATTAAAAGTTGTCAGCAGTGTTGTCCTAGGTTCTTGACTCTCATCCTTAAGGTATCGATCCACGGCTGTGCACCAATGGACTTCCTATGTGCGCATTTTACACTGGCTCGTATGGCGAAGGAAACCATCGTGAAGAAACCGGCATGTCTTATAATTAAAAAGTCGACGGCGTGTCAGCCACAGAAGGCAGATCACTTGCCAAGAAAAACAAATGACATGATACAGATACAGAAATCTGAGGCCCATATCTAAAAGCTACAGCCTTTTAGATATGGGCTTTAGATTTCTGTCAATGGGTATTTTTCTATATTAGTTTAAGAAATTAAACGATTGATAAAGCGTTCTAATCGATAAATCCTTCACTTAGGAAGGGCTTTTGGAAATCTTTCACCTAACAGGATACTAGTTGAAAATGTTTCGTGAAAGCCTGAATTTTTAAATTTAAACGATGGAGATATTATCTCCATCGTTTTAAGCGGCAAATAATCAATGTTTCATACAACGATAGAACGTGATAACAAGTTTCTTATAGTTTCTTATTGCAATTGGAAATATATTCATGCACCTCTTTTGTTACATTCGCCCATAGGCTGATCAAAGAGCAAATCTCCTAATTATTTCATTACGTTAACTGTTCGATGATACGAATAGTTTGTACTAAGGGCTTTCACGGCAGCTTAATAATAAATAGAGATTCTGATCCCGATTTTGTATGCAATTTCGATATATGTAGGTCTTAAAATATCCGTAACGCTAATGTCACAAACTTCTGATCTCCACAAAGCCAAAATTTTAATCGCTGTTTGAAAAGTACCAGCGCTGGTAAAAGGGTGGGCAAAAAGTTAAAATTCTATATTCAAATTGACATAATGTACACGCCCTTTATCGCTAATGTAGTTGAATGTCTGATATTAAATCAGCCGTTATGAGTTCATTAAGCTTTCCTTTTAGGTAACACGTGTTTTTGATATATAGTATTGTGTAAATTAATTTTTGAGGGAAACTCTTCATAGCCTGTGAACATAAAATGTTCTTGCTGATATTTTTTAAATTTATTATAATAGCTACATTATAGCACATTTGGAGTGATTTTTTTATACTTGTTTTTTGGCAAGATTATCTTGAATGAAAAGTTTGCTTTGAGATAAAAACTCTAGACCATGAGCAGCATAGTATCTAACACATAGCGTCTACTCTGACGGTAAACGATTGTTAATCACAAATCAGGCGGCAAATAATTATCCATCAAATATTAATCGTTTGCATTAATTATCTTTCTTATTTTAAAAAATAGTGATGATGATGATGTCCAATGCCGTAGCATCTTCCGTGGGCAACTTCATACTGATAATTTTGTGTCACGGTGCGCGCGCATCGTAAAATTTCACTCTCATCAATTTTTCATAACGCGTCTAAAGAAGTATAACTTCAAAAATACTTCATTTTCACTACTTATAATTTGGAACATAAATTGATTAAAATTTTCATCGTCGACTTATTTAACAATAATAATACATAGAAGAAAATGGCAACATTGCCTTCTGCTTAAAATAAAACTTCCGTTTACCATCTAGTATTTAACAAGGCATTTTTCTGCGTCATTTTAAGTGTGTCTCATGAGAGTACCCATTGCGTCTGACGTTCCACGATAAATATGTCATTTAGCTGCGCTTGTGAAACCACTTTAAAAATTTCATTTTACTTTTGTTGAGATTGTCAGGTAAGAGTAGTTAAATTCTACGTAGTAAAATGCTTTGAAATTGCGGCTATTTTTTACTTTGATTATCTTACAAAGTACTACGGCGCAAACATATTTGGTTCCCTGATTTAACAATTTCCCACCTAATAATATTATGAATATCATTAACGTAACAAAAAATAACATTTTAATACAAATATTACCTTTTCACTAAAACCGTATATGGAATTTGTAATAGAGCATTAATATGTTTTTATTTATGTAAACAGTAGATTAATAAAAAAACCTTAGTAATTATAGTGACGTCATGTACCATAGGTTTCAAATGTTGCTACTTACGAGTCAAGTCAAACAATATATTGCAGTGTAAAGTTTTGAGCAATGTTGGCCTATTGGCTGGAAGTGCGATTAGAGATCGCACCTTTGAACCACTGATGTGAAGCCAGTGAATCTATAACTGTTCTACTATGTTTCATCATCGGACGTCAAGGCAGAATACAAAATACCATCCGTATCACCTTGACGTCCGTCGTTCCACAACTTAGCGATTCTTAAGGCAATTTCTGCCACGCACCACCACTATGTGGAACCAGCTGCCCACTAAAGTATTTCGGAACCAATTCGACTTAGGGTCCTTCAAGAAAAGAGCGTACCAATTCTTAAAAGCAGCGCGCTTGCGAGCCTTCTGGCAGTGCGAATGTCCATGGGCGGCGGTATCACTTAACATCAGATGAGCCTCCTGCCCGTCTGCCTCCTGTAACATAAAAAAAATACTATTCGCAGGACAAATTGTCGCGACGCGACTGATGCGTCTAAGGCAAAGATTAAGAAACGAGATTTAGCGCAATGTATTGCATTTTGATACGTAATTTTGTATTTTTTAAATGTATTACTGAAATTATGTATTCATTGTTTACGCCTAGATTATCTTTTGAATCTCATGTATAAATCGGCGTCCGCGGCACAGAAGGCTTATCTGTGGTACTTGAGAAAGAACAATAATCAACGATCTGTTTAATAACATTTAAGGCGAAAAGCAAAGTTGTGGAGCAACTAGGTTTTTATAAGCAGCGTTTGTATGGAAACTTTAAATAGTCTAAATCGTATAATTTATATTAATATTTGTAATGAGCGCGTGAATAATTTTACAAACTTCTTAATCTTACAGTTACACTTGGTGTTTAATAAAATTAACAAGAGATCAAATCATAAAGTATTCAGCAAAATGTAAGAAAATATTTTTATGCCAGCAATGAGTACAATTTGCAAGCGTCTCAGCTCAAAGAAAATCCAATTTCTACTGCGTTTCAACGATTCCTTATTTGTGGCTTGCTTTGAATAGGACAATGTGAAACGTCTCATACAATCAATTGCATTGAGGTCTTTGTAATATGGGAAATTTAATTTAACGTGGTTTGTTGGGTTCAATTAATCTACGAATGTATCTCTTTAAATTACGATTATCAAAATGCAGTATTCCAAATACATATATTTTGCAAGTTTCCGATTCACTATAAAAGTTGGTAGAAATGAGCCGTAAGAATTGAACATAGATTCTAATTTGATCGACTACTGTGCCTTAAATTGACCCTTTTAAAAAAGCAAAAGTAAAACGGTTTAGGTGTCTTCGTATTATAGGGAAATATAAATTTAAAGATCAGAAGAAAATCACTGTTTTTTGGAGTTGGTTTATATATATATAGGCACTATTATTATTATAAAATGTATCTTGTTTGCTTGTGGATTCAGCGTGCGACTCTCATTCCTGATGTCATAGGTTCGAACCCAGGCTGTACACCAATAGCCTTTCTGTCTATGCGCATTTAACACTCGCTCGTACGGTATAGGAAAACATCGTGAGGAAACCATGCTTGAGACTCAAAAATTCGACGGCGTGTGTCTGGCGTCTTGCCTACGAGTATTAGATGAACGAAATCACGAAATAGATACAGAAATCTGAGAACCTTTAAAAGTCTGGACTTTTAAAGGTTGTAGCGCCACTGATTTAATAAATATCACTAACAATTATTTAAGTTACCTACGTAAAAAATACTTTCTGTACTTGCGTTGTCTTTGGGTCGACTATCTATAGTTGATTAACGATTATATAGTTTTGTAGTAAATACCACAAGCAACACATTTATGGACGCTTTATTCTTTCAGCTTATATTCTTATCCATTTTTCGTTGTATCTAGTAATCTAATAAGTAATCTAGTAAAAGATATAATAAATTTGTGCAATGAAAAACAGCCAAATACCAGAAATCTCAAATTTTTAACAATGATTCTATTCGAAATACATAATTTTTGTGTAATAAAATTTGATGAGGGTGATCAAAAATATTTTTACTCGGCCGATCGTCACGTTTTGGTTAATCATTGTTAAGATTTACTCGGGTTATGTTAGACGCATTTTTATTTTTTATTTATACCTTTTTGTTATATTCGTTAAGAGTTACGTCTTCAATTTATAATTTTATAGTGTCAGTATCAGTCTAACTCTCTTTGTTCCCAAACTAATACAATTTCTCCAAATTCTTACGACTGACAATATTGTGTGCCTTTCTTCTTGGACATTGTAACGAGATATGTACTCAGGTCTTATTATTCTAGAACAGTGATTCCCAAAGTGGTCTATATCGACCCCTAGGGGTCTATGACAACCTGCAAGGGGTCTACGTCAGCGAAAAAAAATTTGGGGGTCCATGAAATGAAAATGGGGGTCCACGATAGTGGATCTCCACAAATACACTGATAGTCCCTATTTACTTACATCATACTATCTTATAATATCAAAACATATACATTATTTATTAAAGTACCTATGAAGTAAAAAAAATATTATATATGAGTTAATTAATTAATTTTTTATTTTTTTATTTTTTTTAATATTGACTTATTGCTTATGTTATTATTTACTTATTTATAGTTTATTTAATGCTACGTATATTTCACATAACAGATACAAAATTTTATTTTGAGTAGTTTTAATTTAAATTCAATTAATAAATGTATAAATTAACATGTGTTTACTTTAAGTTTTTAAAACTAAACTTCACTACAGTTAGAAATTTACAGAAAATCAATATCAGGTAAGTAGGGGGTCTTCCCAACATGGAAAAACATGGCAAGGGGTCTACGACACAAAAAAGTTTGGGGAACTCTGTTCTAGAATAAGATTGTGTATCGACGGCCACTGTACCAGTTCTTTGGCCGGGAATTCAACATTGAACCCTCTAACTTGGACAAACGCTTGTGCTGACGCATTTCTCTTTATATTACAATTGATTAAAAAAAGACAAATATATTAATCACTTCACGAAATGACCAAGTAATTTACTCCAATTCTGTATGCAGTACAGTATGCGGAGTTAGATAAACTTTTTATAACCGAACTCAACGTCACCGTCAAGCCGTGTTCAGAACTTTTCGTGTCTATTGCATACTTAATTAAGCCTCTAAGTTATCTCAACAAATTGTAGCGAGCAACTTCAGGAGATGTAGGTAGGGACTTCGTATCTATCCTAACAAAGTCTACATAGAAAGTTCGTAATTCGCGTCGCAAGGTATAAGACAGAGCGTGTAACGTAAATACGTTTTATTTTAGGCACCTAATTAAAGTATATAACGCATTGAAAGATACTATAGGGTAGATATCTTTCTGCGTCAGGCATAGATCAACACATCGATTTTGATTGACACTGAATTTAAATAAAAATTAATAATTCCTAAACCAGTGAGTTATATTATTCTCATTATTATACTGCTCAAAACAATTAGCGGAACAAGATTTTTCTCCTTTCTATTGCTTAAACTAAAATTAGATTTAAATTAACTTGTACGCTATTTTTTACCTTGTTAATTTGTTAATTACTACAATTAATAAAAAAATTCAATTTGTATTTTTTTTATTAAAAAAAAATTAAAATGTGCATTGTAGACGAAAAACAAAGTGACGTCTTTGAATTTTCATTACTTTCTAATCACAGAAAACACATTTTAAGTAGTTTTTTTCAATCTTTTGAGTATTAATAGAAATTGAAGTGAGCCTTTTGAGTGTTGTTATTCATTGAAGCGAGTGAGTTTAGGTCATAATGCCAGATCTGACTGAATTGCATGTCTCCCGAGCTATCGCTTTGCTTAAAGAGGGTCGAACTATGCGTTATGTAGGAAATGATCTAGGAGTAGCCCCTTCTGTTATCTACAGACTTTGGAAGAGATACCGTGAGACGGGAGAATACTCACGAAGGCGTGGTCAAGGTCGAAAGAGAAAAACTACACGTTTGCAAGATCGCTACATCGTCAACTGTGCTTTACGTAACCGCACCACAACTGCAAGAGATCTACAAAATACACTAAGGACGGCTACTGGTGTAGAAATTTCCGACCAGACGGTAAGAAATAGGTTGTTGGAAGCCAATTTGCGATCACGCCGACCAGTTCGGGCTGTGCGTCTAACAATTCAACATAGACAAGCTCGCCGACAGTTCGCGCAAAATCACGCTAATTGGCAACTTCGACATTGGAGGCCAGTGCTTTTTACTGACGAATCACGATTCCGTTTAACACGTTGCGATGGTCGTCTCCATGTTTACAGACGCCCAGGCGAGCGATACAGTGCAGCAGCAGTCCAGGAATATGACAAATTTGGATGTGGCTCTGTGATGGTTTGGGGCGGAGTTAGTTTGGACGAGCGCACAGATCTCGTCGTTGTTGCTCAAACTTACATTGAAAATGTGCTCGAAGATCATGTTTGGCCCGCAGCATATGGTATGGGCCCAGATTTTCTTTTAATGCAAGATAATGCCAGGCCGCATACTGCAGCCATCACGTCAGATTACTTACGACAGCAGGAAATCCGTGTAATGGAGTGGCCTTCCATGAGCCCTGACCTAAATCCAATTGAACACATTTGGGACTTGCTTGACAGGCGCATCCGGAAGCGTCCGATTGCACCTCAAACACTGCAGCAGCTCACTGAAGCGTTGATTGAAGAATGGGAGCGAATTCCACAAGAAGATATTCGGAGGATCATACGAAGCATGCCGCGTCGTTGTCAAGCCGTGATTAGGGCTCATGGAGGCCACACACGTTACTGAAAGTCACTAAAGACGAATATTCAAACGATATAAGAATATTTCTTTAATGGACCTTTTTTATCACCAATTAGTTTTTCGTCTACAATGCACATTTTAATTTTTTTTTTAATAAAAAAAATACAAATTGAATTTTTTTATTAATTGTAGTAATTAACAAATTAACAAGGTAAAAAATAGCGTACATGGTAATTTAAATCTAATTTTAGTTTAAGCAATAGAAAGGAGAAAAATCTTGTTCCGCTAATTGTTTTGAGCAGTATATATAGCATTATATAGTAATTTAGTATTTTTATTTATTATTATACAGATTTGTACATGTTTAAGAAATATTATATTTTGTGGTCAAATAAAACCACTCAGTTAACCGTACTCATATTTTATATTGTTGATGATATGGCGTACGTGATTGTATGCAATTCCGTCACCAGGTTACAATACCATATTATATTTGTAATCAATTTATTACCGCTTCTCGCACGAGCCAAGATTGTATATTTTTCATGTTTTCTTCTGCGATTAAATCGTCGGGGTTATGCCACGAAAAGCTAGACATCTTATAAACAAAGCTTTCAATTTCATGACATTTATTGAGTAGAAATTAATTAACGTTAAATCGTTTATTTTCTTATTTGTTAATTCTTCCATGTATAATGTTGTGAATTAGAGGGTTATTATACTATATATTAAAGTAATTATAATCACATACTTACATTATATATTGAATACTATTATTACAACAAAGACTTTTGGTAAATTTTTCTACAAGTTTTATCATTTTATTAATATCATTCATATCACTTCATCTCAAAACACTGAGTGCCATATCGAACATAACTAGGCATAATATCAGAGCAGCAACGTACGAAGAGAAAGAAATCCTAATAATAACCATACAATTTTTCACACACACATTCACAATACAACAAAGGTGTGTATGTTTTTAATACGTACCATGTCATCCATAAGGAAATATATTCAACAGCAACAAAAATTGTTTAATTTCACCTTAATTAAATTTTATTGGGTCGTATCTTCCATTACAACCATTAATTTTGCATAAAGGTCTCAACAACAACAACATTTAATGTTAAGTTCAATGTAACTGTAAATAAAAATTATTATTTATTTATTAAACACATTTTTAAATAACGCTGACTGTCGTCACATAAGCCCTTTTTCATCTAAAAGACCAAACGGCGGTTTGGGACTCTTTAAGGATTTGAGCGAGGTTCCTGAAGTCCGTTTCGTTTTTATAACAACTTCCTAAAGAGGAGCTTTAAAATTCTTTAACTCTTGTATCGGCGTACCTTCGGGAGGGAATTGGAAGTATATAAACAATTCCAATACTTTCCGTTCGTACGTTTCGAAATATTTTACAATTTGGAGAAGCTTAGTACAACTTAGTACTGAACGAGGTTTTATTGGAATTTCACTTTTAAAGCAATTGAGATTTTGTTTGATAATTATATTTTGTATGAAATATATTTATTAGATTTATACAAGTTCGTAAGTACCTATGTCTGGTATATTTGGTATCTAGAATGTCTTTTGTTACTAGTATTACATCGGAAATAGCTTTAAGGAAAGAAAAGTTTTAAAATAAGAAAACTGTCTTTTTACGGATTGATAGTCAACCAACTTGCTAGAGAACTTTGAAAATAAAAATATATAAATATTTTTACATAAATCAACGTATTAATTCAGTAGTGTATTTTTTCTTTAGAACGATTAGACTTTCTGTCTATGTGCGCATTTAACATTTACTCGAACGGTGAAGGAAAGAAAACTTAGTGAGGAAACCGGCTTGTCTTAGACCCGCAACGTCGACAGCGTGTGTCAGGGGTCAGTCACAGGAGGCTGATCACCTACTTGCCTATTAGATTGACAAATGATCATGAAACAGATAGAGACGTTTGAGGAAAACTAAAAAGGTTGTTGCGCCACTGATTTGTTTATTTATTTTAATTGTTGTTTGAAATTGAGCTTTTACTAATACTAATTAAATCATCATATTTCATAGTCTCTCATTCCATGTTAAAAATAATAGTATAAGATCCCGATATACAACGACCTTCACCGAGATGCTTATTTAATGAAACGTATTTTATATTTAATTTAATATGTCAATAAATATAATCCATATGGGTTGTCTTTGATTAACATAACTTTTATTCATTTAATAAAACACCGTGACCACGCACGCTGTAAAGCACGCGAAACGTCGGATAAATTTAAAATTATGTTAAATAGTTGTAAATTTATAATAATACATAACTTCAATCCGGTCAAAATAGTGTTTTATTAAATCCATATGGGTTGCCTAGCAAATTTCAGTCCAGAGTATGTTTAATTAATATTTAAAAAAAAATATTTTTTTATAATTTGCATGTAGTAAATTTTTTTAAATTTTTTCATACAATATTTTTAATCAGGGTAGTATTATAAATATATCACTATAACTTTCTTTTTTACTAAAGATGTATATATACTTTAGTGTCACATAAAAAATATACACATAAATAATTAATTGATTAAAAACAACCTAACGTTTGCATATTCTATGGGCTTCATACTTTCGATTGGTATAGAATTTATCTAATAATCATACATGTTTAAAAAAATATTTTTTTTTTAAATATTAATTAAAATACTCTGGACTGAAATTTGCTAGGCAACCCATATGGATTATATTTATTGACATATTAAATTAAATATAAAATACGTTTCATTAAATAAGCATCTCGGTGAAGGTCGTTGTATATCGGGATCTTAGACCATAAAACTACTTGCCCTAATTTATTGGCAACACATTATAATTCAACATACGTTCGTGAACGTGATCTCATTTTGTATCGAGTATTAAATAATGGAAAAATTAAGCTCCTTTGAAGTCTTAGTAAATTGTATTTTCGTTAGCTATAGCAGGTTGAGCGTGTAAAAATTGAAAACTGATTACTTATTCATATATTCATATTGCGAAAACGATTGTAACTTTATTGAAAATGAATGAAATTTATTGTAAATAAGTTAGTGCGGGTACTTTTCTGTTTACCAGTGCGATATACAAGGCAAATTTGGATGGTGAAATATGGACGGGTAGGCCTTGGTAGGCTTTAGGCAGGACTTGCTTGAGAAGAGCAGAGCCGTTCTCAAGCAGGTCCTGCCGAAAAGTACTCATAACCAACGAGTATGCATCGTGAATGTTATAAAAGTAAAAGAAGCGAAAGAGATATGTAAGGACCGTAGCAAGTAAAGATCTGGGGTCTCTGTTTACCCCTATTGAAAAACGGCGTCAATAAATATTTTCTCTGTGTCAAACATGCCTCATATAATACGTGGGCTGTTTCATATAAAAGACAATTCAAATTGAACACATTTATCTAACATATACAATTATCTTGTGTGTTCCTCTGAAATGGCTTAATTTCTCGATTTTTGTGAAATTTTGTGTGCATATCAGCGAATCGGTCATGATCTATTTTTCATCCTCCTAAATTATTTATTTTATTTTTTACACAATATTTTTTGTTTTTATTTTTTTGTGTGGTAAGCGGCAAAAACTGCCTTAAAAACGGACAAGGTGATATAGTAAGCACATTTAAAATTTGCACAAGCAAAAATGTGTTCAATAAATTAACTACGCAAGAAATTGTTTTTATAATAGAATGTGGTCTTGTAAAATTACTTATTACTGAGAGCAAAAAACGCCACAAAGAGGATTCAAATTGAGATCCTTGAATTTGCCTCAGTTCTCTACCGTGAAATCCTATGATTTACTGAGCTAAAAGCCTTATCGTAATCTTCCACGTCCCTCATATTTCAACCCTAGTAACTAGCTCGCTATTTTCATCGTTTGAATGAGTGCAAAGTACTTGAAAGTTGAATTTTACTATCGCTGATAGGAACTAAACGATGTGTAAATTTACTTTACGTAACAAAATCAATGTATATTTTCTTAGTAAAGATTAACTGGCTACAATAATATCATAATATTTTTAAAATTCAGTATCGTATAGTTATAATTTAGTGAGTAAGTAGAGTAATTATTTAGTGACAATACTTTAAAAAAAGGGCGGTAAAACTCTTGACCGTGCCCTGAAATTTGTGTCTCTTTTTTTTTTTTTTTTAATATAGTTCTGTGCCTAACAAACCCCATTCGGTTTTTGCGTAAAGGAGGTGCTAGTGAAACTAGTAGGAGCATGATGTTTTCATACACCATATAATCAATTATTATTATAACCGGGATTCAAAGGCACCTTTAAGCTTACACTGATCAGGATACATATAATTTGAGTGATAAAAAAACACTCAAAACTTTGGCGACATTTAATACAAAATAAAAAGATGGATAGTAGCTGTGATTATTTGATATTATTATATTAAAAATATTCATTTTTAATGTCTGCCAAAAGAAGTGTAAAATCATTTCAGTCAAGAATGTCAGTCTCATAGCTGACATTTTCAGATTCGGAGACAGATTTTTAAAGGTAATAAAATAAAATTCTCTCTATCAGAAATGTTTACGCGCCTGATTTTTATTATGAAATTTTTATATGAAGAAACCTGAAAACTAAATTATTTATACTTTACCTTTTTTTTCTTTTAATTTATTGTTTTAAATTTACAAATACGTTACAAGCCGTTTATTTTACTTTTACAAATTCTATATTTACCAAATTTATAGGTGGTAAAAATGTTGTGTATTTGTTCAATAATTACTCATATATTCCTTTGTTCCTTTACAATAATAATATACTAAAACACGCAACTTAACACCGTTTAACATATTTTTTTATTTATAGTCCAAAAACAAATAACTTTTTACAATGTTTAAAAATATATACTAACAGTAGAAAAATTGTCAATAAACATTATGCGAGAATTGCAAAATAATAATGCTTATATAAGCCTCCTTCTAAAAGGCTTACATATATTAAACTTAATGTGTGATAGGAATACCACCTTTAACACCGCGTAATAAATACTAAAATGGCGAGTAAGATTATATAGTTGGCACAACACTGTCCATTCTATTGAAATGCTTTAGCTTTAGCTTAAATCACGCACGAGTAAGTATGCACCGAGATCTTAGATCGTATTGAGACTTTTAAGGTGTTAAAGCTACAAATACTAAGGATGTGTTAAATTTAAAAAATAATTTGCAGTCACTGTCATGTCTGATCTACATTTTTGTATATGTAATGATTACATTTATTTCTTATTGAAACTGGACTGCGATGTTTCCGTTAAGTTTTGTAATTATATACAAATAAATAGCGGACCGTATCTCCTTCCGTCTAGTTTCTTCCATCTATGTTTGCCATAGTCATTTTGTGTGATGATTTGATATTTTAAAAGAGTACCGAGAGTTTTTTACGCCGGCTTTTCTCTCGGCCCACACCCTTTTTCGTCGACCTTGCCGATGAGTAGGGATGTCTACCTATCTAAATTTATATACCACGTGTATTAAGTATCTGTATGTAATATTCCATAATATACATATTTTATTTTAAATTATGTTCTTAATGGAATAGCTTTAACACATCTGATCGGCTGAAATAAGTGAGTCTACACTGATTTTTTTAACGCACAGGGGGCAAACGGGCCGTAGGCTCACCTGATGTTAAGTAATATCGCCGCCCATGGACACTCAATGCCTGAGGGCTCGCGAGTGCGTTGCCGGCCTTTAACTAATTGACGTTAACTCTCTCCTTAGAGATTAGTGTAGTGTTTTAACAAGGAATAACGCGTAAATTACATGAACAAGGTTACCCTGGTAACCCGCTATACTAATTTTGCCAATCAATTAAAAGTATCCAGAAAAACCTCAAAAATTAAGTGGTAAGGATATTGTGAGAACTACATTGTAATTTCATACAAAAACGTCGTGGTCGGTATCGCTATTGTGAGGGAATACAAAGGGCCGGAGGAGTACAGAGCGCCTTCGAAATATATTGGTTTAAAAAAAAACAGTGGCGCTCTTTAGGTCTTGGCCTCAGATTTCTGAATCTGTTTCATGATCATTTTTAAATCCAATAGGCAAGTAGGTGATCAGCCTCCAGTGCCTGACACACGCCTTCGAGTTTTTGGGTCTAAGACACGTCGGTTTCCTCACGATGATTTCCTTCACCGTTCGAGCAATTGTTAAATGCGCACATAGAAAGAAAGTCCTTTGGTGCACAGCCGGGGATTGAACCTACGACCTCAGGTATGAGAGGCGCATCTGAAGCCACTAGGCTAACACTGCTCATATTGGTTTAAGACAGGCTTAAATTAAAAAAAAAACATTTGGCATGAACGTAAAAGAAAGAGTATTGGATCTTAATTGTCTTGCACCATCCACTTTAAATGAAAAAGAGATTTATGGCATTAATGAAATATCTGTTGCAAGCAATGCATATCAATTTTTTTCAAAAGAGACCATTTTAGACGTACGATAATATAATAAAATAGAAAGTAGAAACGCCAATTGAATAGAAAATAATTAATTTAAACAAAAGAAAGACATTAAAATTAATTAAAATATCTTTTCTAAGTAATATTTAACTTGCAAAAAGCCTTATTTCAAAAATAAAATAAAATTTTAGGAATGTCGCTTAATTATCTCTCATATTTCAATTTTCTAATGAAAGCAAATTAAATTTGTCAAAGGTTAAAAGTCTAGACGTAGTCATAAATTCGAATGTGTTTTAGTTTTATGATCTGACACCATTCGCTTATTAGCTCAAGGGGAAATTTTTGCTTTTTTATTAATTTAAACATCGAACACTTTATTCGACAGGATGCAATAAAGTTTTGACATTAGAATAACAAATTAGCTATACAAATGTAATATACATTTTGACGCTGAAGTGAGGACAAGCGATCGTTATATTACGTAAGTTAGGTGGCGAATACAAAATGACCGATTAGCTGCTAACGTATGAAAGATTTTTTAAGATTGACGTAACATTTATATTTTAGTCGTGGTAATATTTGTACCTATTGTATTACCGCGCGCTTACTAGAGAGCGTTAGGGTAATACGGCAAACGGACGCTGCATTAGCGGAGTTTCCGAGCCTTTGAGGTTCTACCTCCGCTATAAAAAAAATATAGTGCAAGAAGTGTTTAAATACAATTAATAAAACATTCCTCTCTATCTCTATGTCACTAAGATCTAATATTGCTTCAAAGTCTTGGCGTAAAAAAAACAGTGGATGTTTATACAAATTTCCTAAATAGCGTTCTTTAAGAGAGCAAGTAAAGTTAAATAGAAACAAAAATAAGACTCATACATTTTCAAAATTCATCACAGAGCTTGACATTTGAATACAAAGTGTTGCCATTTTAATTTTACTTCACCGCTTCGTGGAGATTTTATGGGTAGGTTCAGTGAAAAGTTTTTGTGACATGTCGGAAATTTATGTCTTAGTGGGAGTCTTAATTTATATGTTTTGTTGTGTTGAAAATATATGAGTTTTATTTTACTCACACTTTAACATCGTGTAATGAAACTTAATATTATAATGGAATATTTAAACAAAAAAAGGATTGTGTGGTTTTAAGAAACCACGGTAAAAAAATTTTTTCGCATTATAGACATTTAACTAAAAAAATTTGGGGTATAAAAATCGCTTTATCAATCTTAATTTTATACTTGGAAAATTGGAATGATAGTGGGGAAATAATAAAAGTAGACTAAGTAAGTCTCCATCTAATATTTTTATATTGAACTCTGTGTCTTGGAGATTACGACATCCATAATACGTAACAATTATTTAGATTATATACACATATTAAAAAGTAGTCTATACAATACACGGTCAGCTGCTGCGTACTATAGGCGCTGCCATATTGTCTTGGCTGCTATGACGAGCGCCTTTCACTTTATCCCCACTCCGCGGCCGACCGTCACGCGATATGCAACAGACAGACGGAAAAGTTGATGCTTTGGTATAAAAATAATATGTATTTTGTGACAAAATTTACATGTATTTGATATTCTAAATTTCATTAAAAATATACTTAAAAGTAATACAGTGATAATTTTAATTCGGTAAAGGCTGCTTCTATATTAAATTATTCTTTAAACAATAATATGGCTATAGGTTGAAAACAATAAAGGCTGGTTGCAAATACAGATACAGATTTAACCGACTTATAACAGTACGGGAATATCAACGGAGACTAAAATGTTATACGAAAGACTTTAGTTGACAGGACGGATCGTGTCGCGTGTCGCTAATTGGACGTTGACGTTGACCAATCACAATTAAACGAAATGCGCCATCGTTACGTCATATTCGCATATAAAGATAATATTTTATAACTAAATCAAGGTATTTTGTACATTTATACGTACAACGACTGATGTTTGAGAATGGTATTACGTAGTTTATGTTGGGGAGCAACTTGCTTCAACAATAACGTGATTTGCTATCAAAACAAACGTCGCAGCACACCTGAGAAATAGTCTAGGTACATCGCACAAAAGCCGCTTATAGGTAGCACTAAGGACAGTTTAATAGAAACTAGTCTGTAGAAAATCTGTATCAAAAGCGAAAGCGTACCAAAGTTTGAAAAACGCTCAGTTGTGGAACGGCAGACGTCGAGGTGATACGGGTGGAATTTCGTATTCTGCCTGCCTCTTTTCTGTTTTGAACAGGCACATGATTTCATCCCATCCAACGAGGTCCTGCGTTCGAATCCTGGCTGCTAAAATATTTTTTCTGTCCCCGCAATTGCTTACTCATACGGTTACATCATCGTTAGGAACCCATCATCGTCATAGATAACATCTGCACAGATGCTGACCACCTATTTCAAGGAATTAAATAGAGAAATCTCAGCTCCATTGGTTTTTTTCCTGAAATTAAAATTTTCATTCACAACTTGAATTCAATTAAAATCTCATCAATAAAAATTATAACTACTGACATCTTTCTTCCATATACTTTTCCGTAACTGTGTAAACAATATTTCTTCATACTTTGGCATAGTTGAATAAGAATGTATAAAACATTGTTAAATTCCAAAGTTTCTCTTAAGTAATATCCCTTTACTTCAATACTAAATAGTGAATCAACTTACCAAAGTCTTGAGTCTAGACTGTTATTAATTTAGTAGCAATTATGTTTCATGATAATAATAATGCTTATAATTCTTCACCTAAAGCGAAGAAACGTAAGGATTTTAGAGTTACACAAAAAGTTATTCAGTCCTGAATATTGTAAATTTAAACAAAATATAATATACATTTATTAGCAAACTATCCAAATGATTAATACACGCGTATAATTCGATGTTAGTGTATCGCTTTGTGTGGTTTTATTTTTTAAGTTGCCAATACTTTTATTGTTTTTCGAAGTAATCTCCGTTCCTATCTACACATCGTCGCATTCACGTGTAACAAGAGTTTTAGATTTGCCGCCAATTCACAAAAACAAATGACAAATGAATGCAATATACTACATGAGGTTACCAAAGAGTTCTAAAATTGAAATTCAAAAAACGTATTCATTAGCAATGTTTGTAACTGGCCAGTTCTGAACACTTTCAGTGTTACCCACGTATCAGCGAAATCTATGCAATGTCAATATCTATATTATCATAACTTAATATACCTACTGATTTAAATGGATTCCGTTCATTTTCTTTAATAAAACATATCACGCACAGCCAAAATTTTGGCAATGAACAAATATATGGAGGATCATATATGGTGAATATCGTGATATGAATATTCTCCAGGCTAAAGTATTTGACCTCTTGTTTGCTACCAAAAGAAAGAAAAATCTTATAGCTATATCTTAGTTAAATTAATTATCCATTTTGTTTACGTTTCTCATTTGTTTCATTTATAAACTCTCTGACTAACAATAGAGGCTAGAAGCTTAGATACTTTGATAGATTTAGGATTTTCACATCTAAAAAGATAGAACTCTAACGTTTAAAAACTATCGTTTTATTTTATTTATTTATTCATATCATCACGTCGGAGATCACGGCTCTCACCTTATCCACTTTCATGATATTCACCATGTTGCATACATCAATCAATCAATCAAAAATCATTTATTCATGTAGGTAACACAATGTACACTCATGAACGTCATAAAAAGAAATATACAATAAATGCTTCTAATTTTACATTTACTGCCAGTTCTCAAATCAAGGGCGTAGAACGGAAGAGAAGAACTGGCAATAAACTCTCCGCCACTCTTTTTAATCGGCAAGTTTTTTGTTTTACACAACGTTTGTAAGGAGCTGCAACCATTACACCAGGTGCCACATGACATCCCAAGTAGTAAATAATAATAAAATAAATTAAAAACAAATATTTGTCCTCTATCAGCAGGAGGCATGGTGTAAATTTCTCACAATAAACATATAGACCAGTTTTGATTTTTATATCACATTTTAATATTGCAATTTTTTTAAATATATAATATATCAGCCTCAGATATCTGTATCTGTTTCGATTTCAAATAGACAAGTAGGTGATCAACCTTCTCTGCCTGACACACTGTTTTTTTGGGTCAAAGGCATGGTGGTTTCCTCAAGATGTTTTCCTTCACCGTCAAAGCGAGTAAATGCGCACATAAACAGAAAGTCTATTGGACAGTCGAAAATCGAACCTAGGGCTCCAGGGATAAGAGTCGTATGTTGTACCAGGTCAAAGGTAGGTTCAAATATAAAGTATAGCAACTTTAAATTGTGAACAGTTGTCCCTTTTATTAAAGATACTTTTAGTCTAAAACTCATATCTAATAACAAAGCTAAATAAATCACTGTCACGCTGGGAAAAAATTGACGTGTAAAGCTGAGGAACTAATATGTAACGTTCCCGATCATATTGTGTTAAAAATGGCTTAGCGGTCATATGATGTATCGAAGTATCGTTTTACAATATCGGTGATCAATTCACAGCTAGAGGGTTAAGGATCAATTTCGTGGATATAAAGATGTTCGCTATATTTCCAAAGCTTTTTAATTGGACTATACGTATACTCCATTATTATTGAAAATTTCATGAATTCCACGACATAAATTAGCAATATTGCTAAATGTCCGAGATATATATCTCGGGCATAGACCTAGACAAAAATAACGCTGTTTTAATTAATATAACGCCATCTAGCGAAGAAAATGTCAAATTCTAAAATACTGATTTACCAATATTTAAGAATTTTTGAATTATAGTAAAAGCCACTGTCATAGTTTACAGTGTAAGACTGAGAAAGACAAAAAGAAGAAAACAATTACGCTGTTTCAATTAATATAACGCCATCTAGCGAAGAAAATGTCAAATTCTAAAATACTGATTTACCAATAATTAGGAATTATTATTGAATATTAGTAGAAACCACTGCCATAGTTACAGTTTATCACCACTGGTATGTTACAACCAAATATTTAAATCGGATTTGCTTTCTAATTTAGAAAGAGGGCTAACCGCAACCGCTAAACTAGGACATACAAAATATATTTACTTTAATTTCCTTTGGTACCTCAGTATATTAAAGGGAACGGATATTGTACACGTTAACAATATTTTACGTCACTTCTGCAGCTCATAAAACACGTTGTGTATCAAATCTTTCCCATAATACATTGTAAAATATGCTATTTTTATTACATTTTTCATACTTGCTCCTAGAGTTTTATAGAATGCGAAACGTATTCAATCATTTTGATATTGCAAACGACTGTTCAAGTTTGAAATTGTACGCTGTATATATTTTTCCGGTATTTTAATAATCTTAAAACACATAAAGAGAAGATTTGATTGCTTTTTTGGAATGAATGGGCTATAAACTACTAGACCAAATTGAAATATTCTTTCACAATTAGGATCCTAAATTATTCCTGATGTAGGCTATAGAATAATAATAAAAAAAGGGTGCGCGTAAGAAATTATACTTCTTTGGCATTATTAAAAATAGTTTTTGATTGCATGCAAATAATTAATTACAATTAAATAATCAAAGACTGGAAAAGGAGTCATTATAGACAATAAAGTTCAGTTTACATTTGAAAAATTAAATAAATAAATATTTATTATTATTCTCTTACATTAAGTGTAACATAAATTCTAATATTATTCGAATTTTGTTTTTAAATTATGTCCAATAGCATCTTCCGTGGGCAACTTCATTTTGTTAATTTTGTGTCACGGTGCGCGCGCATCGTAAAATTTCACTCTCATCAATTTTTCATAACGCGCCTAAAGAAGTATAAGTATACTTCAAAAGTTAGGAATCGAAATGTATCAATATAAACTCCTATATCGCCGTTGACCATAGCTTTAGTAAATAATTGTATTTAAAAATTAAACGATATATTGTATTATTTCTTTGCAGGGTGCGATAGAGGCTTTAAAAATAACCACAGGAGGGGACGGTATTTCTGAAGTGTGTTCAAATGTGAGTATAAATACACAGAAAATATAAAAAATAAAATAATTTTTTGAATAACATTATTTTTATATTTCAGGGTTTACCGGCTAGCGTAAGTATTTTATTAGTTAATGTTTGCTTTACGAAGCCTTATTGATTAACAATAATTATCTTAATGCAAATGCAAAGTTAACAACTGCAATTATCTTCACTAAATTTAAATCCTATACCTTTAACAGCAAATGTACTCACAATTACAATAAAGTCATAAGAGCCATTTCGATTACTATAAATAACGATATAGAAACTGACTAATGTTTGCGCATTTTGAAATAAACTTTAATTAGCCATTCAATTTACGGAGAAATCAAAATATCAGTACAACTATCTTACTATTTGATCAATAGTAAGATGTAGGCTCTTCTTTATATGTTAACTGATTATTATTTTTTTACCTAGCTTTGCCAAATTTACTTCGTAAATAACCAAAATATATATTTGTAATAACATTACCAACTTGCTACTTCTTCTTATAACAATTTTCTTTCGTAGACTCCAGGATCTTTGGAACTCAACACAAATAAAGTAAGTTTCATTTTAAGCTTGTGAAATTGTAATACTTTAAATTTTCCATATTCCTTATCTTACATAGATTATTTTACCGACGAAAATGTGGAAAAGGTTTTAAAGAATAATTAATGACAATCTGAGGGAGTTTGAGAAGTTAGGGCTTGGAGAGTTAGGAAGTCTTGGCAACATTAAAAAAAAATTAAAAAGTTTTTGGCGGAATTTAATATTTACACATACTCAACAAAATACCGATTTTATATAAAAATACGATAACTATTAAGGGTATATAGTACGTTTGACAAAATAGTAAACGTTAAGCCAAGTATAAATTAGAATACATATACATATATGCTGAAATACAAAATTACAAATCTTAGATAAACACCGTGGTAAGCAACGTTCAAGAAAAAATTGGTTTATTTTTCAACTTCAATAAAGGAGATTGATGTATGTGTAGATATTATAGGACTTGGATAATAATATATACATAAATATATATAAACTATTTTTTATTATTGCTAGACTAACGCTGGCCATAGACGGGCGGGAGGGGTCGGTCCGGACGGGCCCACGGCGGAGTTGGGGGGCGCACCCACGCCACGGTGTCTTCGGCGCGTACGCCTGCGAATAAAGACAGAGGGTCTCACGACAATCTTGTAAATGAACTCGCATCAGTTTTATTTTGCGGTCGAACACAACTGATTCAAGCAGTCGCCCCGGGCGGGCTTGTGGCGGTCGTGTGCGTCTTCAACGCGACTGTCTCGAGCTTGTGGTCTCGACTGCAACATGCGGTCCGTCTATGACCAGCGTAAGAGTACAAAAACCCCATAAAGTGTGTCATACCAAGATTTTAAATTTAATTTTGGAATATCCCAACTTAGAGAACAGCCAAAGTTTCATGAAAATCGTTTTAGTAGTGGCCAAATATCCCATAAATTTTTGGAGGGGACATGTATGTAGGTAAATAATGTTGACAAGTATTATCGGTTTAATTATTCCTGATAACATTAATTAATTGCCTTTTTCGTCAGCTTCAAAATATTAGTCAGAATTGAGTCGTAAAATTTTCAATAGAAAATGTATCTGTTAAATCAACTTTACATGAAAAATTCACGCGCAGCAATAATGACTGGTTTTTTGAATCCAGGTGATTGTAATTTTAAAAAGCATGTTAATACTTACTTTAATAGCAAAAATCCTTCTAGGATCATCCAACAGCTGAACACCTTAGAGCAGTATGTAGAAATTGTATTAATTGACAAACTGTTTGCTTAATATTGATGTTATGCCTAATTTTACGCTTCATACTGTATCCGGCGAGTCTCAATAGCTTGTTTTAATAATCTGAAGTGCATGTAATGTGTATTCTTTTTACAAATACAGTGTAAACTCTTTATAACGCCATTCGCTGTAACGAAAATCTCTATAACGTAAAATAGTAACGTTTGTTTGGGTTAACACAAAACCCATACACTAATTCAGTCTTTATAACGCAACAGCCATTCTCTAACGAAGAAATATTTTCATATTTAGACATCAACAACATACATAAGTGTAATTGTTTTTATAATCTGCTTACAAAACTATACTTTTGAGGTGCCGAAATTTCTAAGAAAGACACCTGAGTTCATAAATCGCCGTATCGCCTTTGTTAATGTTAATAATTGCATTAACACGTGTGCCATTATTCTTAGATTACATTGCCTGTAGGAAATTTTGGTCTCAGTTACTAAACGCACCACCGTCACCTATAGTGTATTATCAGTCGTAAACAAACTTTGAAACTGTCAAGATGGCCCGTAAAAGAAAAGCGTTATGTGTTTAGAATAATTATACTAATCACTCCCTATAACGAAAAAAATGATCGCTCCCTTGAAATTCATTATAAAGAGTTGACACTGTGAGTTTAGAATTTTTAGCGCGGGTGAATAAATTTGGAAGGCTAAATGAATATGAGCTTGCTTTATAAGTTATTGAAATTGGCCACGATCGCTTACGCTTTGCAGTGTTGCCGCTATAGGTGATAATATTTGGTCTGTATAAATAATAATAAATTATTTTTTAGTTTATAGATTTAACCTCAGATGACCCCTTTGCCACGTCTGATACTGGTGAGTAATATAATTATAGTATTTTTAGGTCAATTAGACACTGATTTGAATCTCTTTCATATACCACTAGCGGCCTGTCCCAACTACACACGGTTGGGTTATAATAAATTGGGAAATATGTTACTGCAGCATAGAGTGCAGCTTTGACATAGTTATTTATGTAATAGGAGGCAAACGGGCAGAAAGCTCATCTAAAGTTAAGTGCTACCGCTGCTCATGGACACTCACATCGCCAGAAGACTCGCAAGTGCGTTGCCTTCTAAGAATTGGTACGCCCTTTACTTGAAGGACCCTAAGTCGAATTGGTACGGAAATACTTCAGTGGGCAGCAGAACCAGGGCAGCTGGTTCCACATAGTGGTGGTGCTTTAAAAAATGCTCAGTTGTGAAACGACTGAATGAATTTTAGGAACCGAGACAAGCATACAAATATTACTATTCAATATAATTTTATAAAAGTATTTACTCTTTACAATAAAGATAAGATTAATAAATTAACTTAATTCAATGATAAAAACACTTAATATTTATTATTTGAGCGCGAAATAAACCCATATTATAGGCAGGCGTGTCCCACCACCGTGGTCTGTATCTAATAAATTTTTCTTGATTTAGTCTACTATTCGTTTTTAATAAAAAAAATTGTTATTATTTTAAATTATCTATTTATTTCAGATACGGATATAACAGGAGAAAAGGGTGAAAAGGTATTTTATTAATCTCTCTCTTAATCACATTTTTGCAAAGCTATCTTTTCCAGAAATTTGAAATAACTTATCAATTATATCGCTCGCTTTTTATCACATATTTATTGTTTGTAAGAATTCTGTTAGTTAGCAATAGTTAATAAGTACAATCCGGTTATTTTTCTATTTTTGTGTGTGGTAGATGTAAGGTTATATTGTATAATGCCCATTGGCAAACCCTTTTAAATAAATAATAAAAAATCTGTGGCGCTTTTAGGGATTAATACAATCGTATCTACCAATTTTGAAAGATATAGAGTACTCGTACTGACCTTGGTCAGAACACAGTATTGTCATTCTTATTCCTTAGCAGCCTTTCTGGATTTCAATCCAAAAATTACGAATGGCTGATTAAAACAATTGATCTACAAGCAAGTCTGTTATGAAGTCTCTGTGTGCTTAAGATGACAAATGGGTTAACATTAAGTAGTTACATTAAAATTGGTGTTACAGGGAGATAAAGGAGAAACAGTTATTGGACCATTAGGACCACAAGGACCTAAAGGAGAGACAGGGGTAAGCATTTAACACTTTTGAATTCATTGAAGTATAGGAAAAATTGTTATAGTATATGGTCGCGAATACCTGTATTTTTGCTAATAAATAAAATCAATTCCCCTTTACAGACGTGTCAGTGTACAGAAAACGATGTATCCAAGATACTTAAAAGTGTCGTAAGCAGTGTGCCAGAATTGCATGGTCCCCCTGGAGAAGCCGGGCCAAAAGGTAGAGATGGTTATATTGGAAAACCAGGAGCCCAGGTAATGAAAAACTTTTTTTGGAAATCCTTAAATCTATGATATTCTATGATATTTACCTGCCACGAGGTTATGGCATCTCATGCGAGCTAAATTATTCATACATATATTTATATTAGAAAAGAAATTGCGGTTTAATAAATCTATTTTTTTATTCTAGGGTGATATCGGTCCAGTTGGGCCTATAGGCCCTAGGGGAGAAAGAGGTGAACCAGGTGATCCTGGAAGAGATGGAGTAAGTGGGCCTAAAGGTGACACTGGAAAAGACGGCGCTATAGGTCCTCCGGGTCCCCCTGGTCCAGAATGTCCCGCACCAGTCGTAGAGAAGGTGATTGTATAAATAATTATAGATACAATGCACTGCAAGTACAAAGAACTTTCTCACATCTTAAAAAAACACTGGAACAAATATTGTCAGGGATTATGTTGACAGAAAATAGAAGAGACAGCAGTTCCTGTGAAGAGTGAAAAAGGTGATATGGGACCAATGGGGCCTCCAGGAGTGGCTGGCAGTATGGGCATTGATGGACAGAAAGGGGAGAAAGGAGAGCAGGGAATTAAAGGGGAGAGGGGGGATGACGTTACGAAATACCTTACATATAAGGTACGGGTGGCCTTAATATCTTATTAAAAATAAATAATCTTGATTAAAAAGCTTACTGCTTACTTATACATAAATTAATAATAATATATAGACAGCGAACAACAGTCAAAATGTAAATCTGTTTAATTCACTCTTTTAACTAAAGTATTCTTTGGTCTCTGTCTGTCAAATTGTGTTTACGCTTTAACGAAATGAGACAGATACTTTATTAAAAAAAGTGTAATTAGACTGATTTAGTTTTAAGGGTTTAGGCGGTTAATTTTTTTTGCAGGGCCTGGATGGTAAACCAGGAGTTAAAGGCGATAAAGGTGCACCTGGTGAGCGAGGATTGGATGGAGTTAAGGGTATACAAGGAGAGAATGGGAAACCTGGAAGCCTCGGAATTAAAGGTAAAAAGTATAACCCACACGAGACAATTTCTCAATAAGATCTTGTTTGAGCAGTATAATTTGATTTAATGCGTAATTAAAGCAGATGTCCACCATCTTTTAAGATACATCCAGAATTTAACTTAAAGCCGTTACTTAACTTATAATGAATTGTTTATTTTAGTATTCAGTATAATGTGTTTCCTTAAAACACTTTTTATCCATAACGTACAGATTGTAATAAAATTTGTATAATATAATTGTAGGAGATAAAGGTGACAAAGGCGATATAGGTGCACCAGGTTTGCCGGCTAAATTGTCATCAATACTAGATGCAACAATAGATCCTGAGGAAAGTAAGTACTGATTGAGAAGGCAGCAGAAATATTTATACAAAGTTTTATGATCCACTCTGATACAAAATCATCGTCACTCGTACAAGTCTCATTAACATTACAAGTTACGCTGCGCTGATGCGCTAACAATATTACGCCCAGATTGACAGTTGACAGTTAACATATGATTTATGTTTATTCAAGTTTTCGCCTAAATGAAAACGTTTCATTTTAAATTAGTCGAAAGTTAAGTAACTTTTAATTTTTGCATAAGAAAAGAAAGAAAATACTTTTGAAAAACTGAGTTGTTAAACAAGTGTTTAGCGGTAACGGCGCATCTCTACTATAAACTTGTGATTCAATTTGTTTTTGCTATCTTGATTTATTATCATTTTATCAACCTCGCATTCGCGAAATCCATTACGCTTCACTTATACTAACAGCAGCTTAACTAGCAAATATTTAAATTTTCCAAAATGTTATTAGAAAACTCCTTTATTGAAATACAAAATACACATGTACGAACAATATTTCAACAATTGATACACAAAAATATTTATCTACAAATAAACCTAAACAAATTTTAATATAACAAAACTTCAGTCATGTAAAAATAACGTAAATATATTGTATCCCAAATATTTTGTAGCTACTATTTACCTCTATTAGCTTTGAACCTTATCCCGACCCGACCTATTGTCCCTACTTTATGTTTTGTCCTTATTTCTTATATGCCGAGAGACCGAGAAGCATTATCGGAGTTGAAAATCTCTGGCTAAGCAACCGTATATTGAATGCTGGTCATGTCATTTTTCGAACGGATGAACCATATCAAGAGCCCTTGAGATAACCCTTAAGGTTATGGCGTCATTTTATAAAAACATTTTTAGATTATATCAATCATTTTCTGCGTCATTATTCAAGACATGAGAGAATTAGCAATGTCGGAAAGTTTTGAACGAATTCGGCTAGCGATTCTACAAAATTTATACATTCAATCTACATCCGTGAATCGTGCCAAGCCACCACAAATGCCGTTGCATGAACGAAATTTTCATCCATCACATATTATTCCATTTGCTGGGCCAGCGATTAATTGTAAGTGATGGAGAGTCGATTTGCATTTTTGAAATTGTAATGTTGACTTTTGTCAATTTCAATGTAACTATCATAAACTAATCTCAGATCAGAACCAGAAGTTTCATAAACTAGAACGTAGTGTTTCATCACTACTAAACGTAATGCATGATCGCGTGCATGTCTAAAATGGATACGCAAATTTTAAATTTAAATATCGCTGCTATAAATTAGAAAGTAGTGACAAAAACTTTAACAGCACTTCACCTACCCCGTTAATTTAATTAAATTCCGTGACTTTGATACATACCTTTTTCAATGTCTAAACTTTTACAGATGCAGCTGTGGTAGAAAAGCTTCGGGGGCTTAAGGGTGATAACGGTGAGACAGGTCTTAAGGTAAAAAACTGCAATAAATATAATTGAAGCTGTGTTGTGTAATTAGCTGAAGATGATTAAACACTTTGTTCCCAGGGAGAAAAGGGTGATCAGGGATTAATAGGACCCCAAGGGCCTCAGGGCAAAGATGGCGTTGACGGTCGCCATGGTGAGCGAGGTCTAACTGGTCACAAAGGAGATTTGGGCCCTGAAGGTCCACAGGGAGCAAAGGGTGAAGCAGGACTTCCCGGTGCACCAGGAAATGTTCCTGAATCTGCCATTGCTTTATTAAAAGTAAAATAAAAACTGCATTCGAAGAAGTTTATCGCTTTAACTGGTTTAATTATAAAGCCATAACTTATTCAGGGTTCTAAAGGAGACCGAGGTGCTCCAGGGAAAATGGGTAGTCGTGGACACACAGGGCATCCAGGAAAACATGGATCGGTCGGACCAGCAGGTCCAAAGGGGATAAAAGGCGACAGAGGATCACAGGGTTTCAAGGTATATCTGATATCGTTACCAATATATTATACAATACTAGCTGACCCGGCAAACGTTGTTTTGCCATGTATAATTGTATATTATTTTTAGGAAACATATTTTTAGTCCAACAAAAATAACTATCTACTATAAAAAAAATATTTATCGTAGAGGGAGGAGAGGGGGTGGGGGGGTTGTTTGTGTTTTTGTATGTATTATCATAAAAAAAAAATGTGATGGACACGGGTGAATCATAAGGGTATCACTAAGGGGTTTGAAAGATAGTAGCCGATTCTCAGACTTACTGAATATGAATATAAAATTTCATAAGAATCGGTTTCGGAGGAGTATGGGAACGAACATTGTTACACGAGAATTTATATATATAGATGTTGTGTAAATTGATTAACTAATTGAAAATATTATTTTAAAAGGGTGAAAAAGGAGACAAAGGCCTCGACGGAACACATGGATCAAAAGGGGAAAAAGGTGAAACACCTTTTATAGACTACAAAAAGGTATTTTAAGCACACAATACTTTAAACAACCAGAAAATTTTCATTATGTGTAAAAACTGTAAAGTTTAAGATTATTCTTGCACAAAAATATTTACGGGAATAAACATCTGTCGAAGTGGACATGGGGAGAAATTGGCTGTGCCAAAAATCAATCTGGAACTGTTTAGGAAATTACCTTTTGTATGGCAATCAAGACTTACAATAATTTACCAAAAGAATTAAAAGATCTTCCGACAAGAGTCTTTAAAAATCTACTTGGTGTATTACTTTTGGAAAAAATGTATTATTCTATAAATTATTATTTGCGTGGGACACTGTAGTTGATATAAATTTAATAACGTATGATATCATATGTACGATACAAATAATATAAGAACTGACTAATTCATATGACTAATAATGTAAAATTCCTTTAAAGACAAATTTGCGCGCCATTGTGTGTGGCAGAAAATGCGAACTTACGATTGTACCACCTTACACATTTCTGTACCATATTCTTGCAATAAATTATTATTATTATTATTGAAAATATGTTGACTATTAACCTACTCACGTCTCATGTTAAAAAATACAGGCATTACACTTGCGTCAAATCAGAAATACATTTGTGAATAGCTTTGATTATTATTTAAAGATAACAGAAAATATTGCGTAAAACTCTTAACATTGTAACGCATGACACAATACACATAATACATAAAAGTTTCATTCAACCACACATTCGCCTGAAAATAATGCTAAAAAGTTACAAAAACTTACAGGTCAAAGGTGAAAAGGGTGACACAGGTGCACCTGGCACTGCCGGTGAAGCAGGGAAGCCTGGTATCCCTGGCACATGTGAAGCATCGGCTTGTCCATCTACTCCCGGTCCACCTGGACCGCCTGGCCCGCCGGGCTCTCCAGGAATATCCCTCACTGGACCCAAAGGAGAACCTGGTGGTATTGTGCCCCAGAATAATTTTGTACGAGCAGGTAATTTGAAATTCCACTTTCACCATTTCAACCGTTAGTGCTTTAACTTTAGTTCAATATAAAATTTTGATATTAAGTGAGAGATAGTAAGTTATAAAACAATAGGTGGCTTAGTGGATATTAGAAAGGACTTAATAATAAAAAAAGAATTAATACTAACCTATAATCATTATAATATTTGGAAGAAATAATTCAAATAAGTTTTTCAGAAAGATTTTAGGATCAAATTATTTTAAACCTCATATTATCACGGTATGTGTCATTTATTCTAAAATCTGTATGGTGTACCTTAATTGAGAGCGTTTCCGTATAGTTATATCAAAATGACATACCCTTTATATGGCTGAGTTTGTTATCAATTACAAGGCCCACTGTGAAGGCACTAAAGAAAATGATTGTTTGGCCCGTCAGTTTGCTACGATTTTTAAATTACGAGTTATAAGTTTAAAGAAATCTTTTTTTTCAGGTTCATTTGACGATGACGAAGATATGTACACAGCTGCAACAATCGTATTTAAGACTACTTCGATTCTTCTAAAGGTAATTTGTAATGTAGCGAAACTTTGCCCTTAATTATTTTATGCACGTAATACAAAAACACCATAAAAAGTTGTTGCAAATCTACTTTATAACCAATTTTTTAAAGTTATATTTTTATCTTTTTTGGATTCTTAACCTGAAGGTTATGTTACAGGAATTCAACGAAGATAGCTGTATACTAATTTCTTATTTTTTTTAGAAAACTACCGATATTCCAGTAGGCACGATAGCCTATGTAATACAAGAAAGGATTTTACTCGTACGCGTTGAAAATGGTTGGCAAAATGTGGACGTAAGTTTCTATTGATATTTATTGATTTGTTTGATTATATGCTTCTGGTTTAAGGATTTCTAACTAAACTTATTAAAGATCTCTGTCTCCTAGAAACCAAAACCTGATTAGAAATAAACTCCTTATCACACGGGGAGTCTTATTGTAAATAAAATAGAAACACATTTTTTTGACCGGATGCTAAAAATTACTTTCATCTATAGTTAAGAACGTCCAGTACAATAGCTGATATAGAAAAATATAAATTTACATTACTCTAACACGCAAACAAAAAGTATCAGGGTGAATTTGGGGTTTTTTTTCTAGATGGGTTCGCTATTTTCAGCGCGAAGTACGTCTTATGGATACGCTGATATTCCCGAGTCTACGTTGCCTTCGAGGACTTTATCTAGCGATGAAAAGTCATTTGTAAGTATACTATTAATAATAGGAAATGTTATCAGCTTCTCTAGTGTAAAAAGCTTTTTTCTTCCTTGTTACATTGCTTTAGTAGTTTAAAAATTTAACTACACATTTTAGTGAAACTTCGTTATATAAACAAATAACGTTATAAATTCGTGTTATTCTGTAGCTAAATGTATTATCATTATATACTTTATTGTCATTATAATAAAATACAGTAACTAACAATTATCACATGCTAATGGCAATAATATAGTAAAGATTTGTATTTTTGTAGCGAATACACTTAAAAAAAGGAACGATTCCAAAAATTAGTTCACTATTCCTCTGAGTAACATAAGCTATAATCTTTCCAAAATCTATATAAATAAAAATTAATCCCAAAATACGTTGCAAAGCGCAAAACTCGAAGACGGCTATATCGATTCGAGTAAGTTTTGACCATAACCATGATGAAGGTTTTTATGCAGAGTTCGAAAGTTGCCCGGAAAAACTTGAAAAACCAGTTTTTTTCTGTAATTGTGAACGCAACAGTTTAGGTGTATCATTTTTCAAGGTTTAAGGGTTACTGATGTCCGTGAAAAGCCGGGGCGGGATGGGTCGCTTGTATTATAAATGACTAAATATATTGTTTCCTATAATAAACTAAAAATACTAACCTGAAACTGAAAACACCAAAATTAACAGAGATGTGTATATTAAAGCACTCAAACACCCTACAAAATGTTTACAGTCTATAATTTTTTTTTTTTAACTAATTTTATTAATGAATGAATTGAATTAGTGAATTTCTTAGTATTCGGATGTGTAATTTCAAGCAAAAAAGTAACCAATATTTAACAGTACTGCATCGATGGCAAGGGACATATTTAATTCAAAACACGATTTTATATAAACAAATTCAAATTTAAAAATTTCATGAATCTAACTGCTACAACAAAGTATTTCTATTCCATTCAATATAGTTCCAGTGACTTTAAAAATGTAAAGAATAAATGTTTGCAAAGTCATACAAGTTCAATATGCATGCCCTGTCCAACATTTACGTTTCTAACACAAATATTTGTACATAGAAATTGAACCTGATTCCCGATATTGACCCTACAGATAGAATATTACTGCGAAATGTATTGCCAATGGAGAGATATTTATTTTTTATGAGTAGTCTTACAGGTAACACACATCCATATTATACAAAGCCAAAACAGATTACATTGATAAACAAAATATATAAAACAGAAAGTACATTAATAGACAAAATATATACTAAATAATTTATTCACAAATGTTACGGCTTTAATAATAAACAATTCTGAATTTTCGCCTTAGTGGTTAACTTAGTATTCATACTCGTATGAGTATTGTTTCATAATACAAAAGGCTTTTCATTAACTTGCCTTAAAAAATATTATTTTTAAGCCTCTAATGAATGTCCAAACTTATAATAAAAACAACATATTTACAAACGAAATCATTGGACTTAAGCTATAATACGTTAATGTATAAATTATGATAGGCCTCTCTAAGGAAAGTATCAGTTTTTCATAATATACAACCAAGGTACGGGGATTTTACCCTTTCTTTTTAGAAGAAATCAGCACATTGTGTGGTAATTACCTTTCAATCAAATGTTTCTAGAGGCATTCTTCAGCATCCAGTCCCGTTTAAAGCTTTAAAAAATCTCTAAGAATGGAGTATAAGATGTCTGGGTATAATGTATTGAAAAAACCGCATTTGGCGATGGCGTGCGCGAAATCTAATCGATCCTTTCCGATTTCCTGTCAATTTATTCTGTAAAGTATTCAATTATGCGTATGCAGTGTAACTGTGTATTAACTATTGTAGTATTTCATTATATTATCATTTTACATTAGATCCGTCTTGTCGCCTTGAACGAGCCGTATCCAGGGAATATGTTGACATCTATGAATAGGACTGGAAGGAACGCAGTCAATCAAGAGTGTTATCGACAGGCATTCAGGGAATTCCATGCGAATAATTTTGTCGCGTTCCTCACTAATAAGTAAGTACAAATATATTATAAATGGTTATTGTATTATTATTGTATGATGAAATTATATTATTTACAATACAACAGTTGGATTACTTAAAAAATACAATGTGAATTTGAATAGAAAGAGTTTGCAAATATTAGCATTTGTTTGTGTCTATGAAAGTTTGTATTCTGAAAGTTAGCTATTGTGAGTGTAAAATATTAGTCTAGGAGATTTCATCAAAGTTTGTTGGCGTTGATTCAGAACTCTACAAATACTTGATAACAGTAGAGCGATTATTAAAATTGTTGAATCTTGGAAATATTTCGTTATTAAACTTGTAATAAAAATGTTTATAAGAATTGAAAAACAATTATTTCTCTAACATATACAGTAGCACTTCGAATATTACATGTAGCCCTGGATGAACTAGGTTCTATGCCGGGAAAGGGTCATTGTACATTGTATATAATTTAACTATGTAAGCGACATAATTTACTTGAGTTTAGCATATATCCAATTTATAAAAGTTAAAAATAATATATAATGGACTTATACATTTAAATAAATTAATATAATAAATAAATATTCAAAAATAATAGACTTCCATATATTAACGTCAGAACATGATAAAACACTATTGTTATTGATATATACTTTTTCAATAACGTGTATTATATTTAATAAAAAATATCATATCTATTAGCATAACAAATTGGAACAATTTGTATAACAAATGATAATACAACAATAACATTGTAGTTGGAGCATTGATAACAGTGATTACAAAGTAATTGTATAATTAAACATGCGTCCAATATTACAATTAGATTTAGTATTCGATATCGATTATTTAATGTCATTTATAATACGTAAAAGTTATTATACAATTATTTATATGCCTCAGATAAACCAGTCAAGTGGTTAAGATATTTGATTCATATCGCTGAAGTTAATTCGCAATTTACGTTTTCTAGTGCAGTCAGGAAAAATATTGGAGTCGGCACGTCTTTGAGGTGAATCTTGTATTTGCGACAGGCTAGCTATAATGGTGAACAAAAAATCAATTTAATGTGTAACGATAAATCGATTTGTGGAGGTTGAAAGTGTACGGTTCCTCCAACCCAAATAGAGGATCAACAAATATCTATATTTACGTACATAATCCAGCCGAAAACCTACCAGCTTAATATTTATTTACTCAGCGTTCGGAAACACTTTCAAGCTCGATTCTCCGTAGTACTGATTGTAGCCCAGATGTCACCACATATATTTTATTGTTTATTGCTAACAATATATTTTTTTAGTGTGGAGGATCTGAAATCTCTAGTCAAAACAAGTGCGGATCGAGCCGTACCAATTGTCAATTTACATGGAGAAGTCCTTTTTGAATCCTGGCTCCATCTTTTCAATGGGTCCGGTGCTCCACTGCCAATGAATAAGCTATATAGTTTCAACGGACAAAGAGTTAGCAGTAATAAAAATTGGTAAGTTTTTAAGGAATTTAATAAAATAGCAAATATTTTTTGTGAATATTAATTTCAGTTAAATAAATGAAATGTTTAAATTTTATTTAATACGAATATGAACAATTTTATTATTTGTAGATGTTTCCTATATAATCGAAGATAAAAGGAATTAAAATTAGGTTTCTCTTGAGGCTGATATATCAGGATTATTAAGCATTTGATAATAATTCTTAAAGTTGGTCACCAGATTTAAACTAATTCATAGAAAATTAATTAGTAATTCAGTAATCAATTGCACCGTTTTAGGTGCACATCTCTTTTGATTACAGCGTAAACACAATTGGACAGAGACAGACAAAAGAGTTTCTCTTCATCTTGTTCTTTTTATGAATGGGGTTAAAATTATAGACATAAAAACAAAACACCAACGAATCGTATAAATTTAAGAAATTTGATTTGATACACCCACATAGCCGACAGCTTAACAACGCCTAGGCCGTAGTTGATATACTTGCTCAAACATTATTATAGCTATCGTACTATAATTGTACGACAGGTATCACTTAACATCAGGGGAGCCATCCTGCCCGTTTGCCCCCTGTTCTTAAAAAAAACGTCAGTCTTGTTTGAAAAAAAATTCAAACAAGAGTTGGGGTATTTAACAAGCATGAATATTTTGTGTACTCTACAAATTATATAGAACATCTTTCGAACTATCTTTTTGACAATTATCATTTAAACGTATACTTCACGAAACTTTCGTAAAACTCAAGGCTACAATGTGTTTTATGGCGCCTTGTCTTAATACAAAGATGTTGATATTTACTAAATATTATTTTCAGGCCTGAAAAAGCGATATGGCACGGAAGTGACGCGTATGGTTATAGAACTTCAAGAGCGTTTTGCGAAGAATGGCAAAATGATAATCCACTGGATTTTGGAATGGCTTCTCCGTTTGAAGAAAGCAAGCTTTTACACCAAACACTGTATGTAAAAATGAAGTTTCATTGTAAGCTCCGATACATTTAGCTATCTCTCGTTAAATTTTCTTGTTTCTCTCGTTCTTGAAAAAATCTTTCAAAAAGCCATTTTGATCGTTATTAAATAGTAACTGATTTTCAGTAAAAAATTATGCCACGATCCGACCGCAGGTCTAAATAAATATAGAATTTTAAAACCATTGCAATCTTGCATCCTTTTGCCCTTTTAAAAATAATGTAAATATAATCTGACTGATATATTTCTAGCTTAATTTACAAAATTGTTAAAGTAAAGATATATTTTTTTTCAGTTATCCATGTGATAGTAAGCTGATTGTATTATGTATAGAAGCAACATCTAGAAAACACACGATTAGAAGAAGACCGCAGTAAGTTTAACGTTCTAAATTGACTGACGACTCATTGGTCCTGCTGCGATGGGTCCGGGTTCGATCCCCGGCTGAGACGAACATTGATGTGATGAGCATTTGTTTTAGGTCTTGGGTGTTTAAATATGTATTTATATGACTATCTATCTATGAATGTATATCCGTTGCCTAGTACCCATAACACAAGCTTCACCAGCTTAGCATGGGACCCGGAAGTTGTGTGATGTCTTAAAAAAAAAAATTAATAACATTGTTAATAATATGTTTATTATAATGTTTTTTTAAAACACAAAATACTAAATGTTTCGCTTTAAACATAGAATACTTTGTATTATGAAAATGATAAGTTAAGCATTAAAAAAATCCCGTAATATTGTTTGTTACTATATTCTCATTGGGACTTGTACTATTACGGACGGAACGTGTGACAGCTATGAAGGACAAACACAAAAAAAATATACTTGCGAATATTTAAAAAACTATTTAACCCACAAATATGTACAAACAAAGTTAAATTATCACGGATTAACTGCTTTAATGCGGTGTTTGCATCATATTAACTTTCTCGATAAATTGACAGTGTCAGTTTAGATTCCTAACTTTATTATTGTTATATATTTTTCTTACCTACTCGTATTACTTGTATTGTGGACACGATAGCACCATTTGTGTACGTCTTTTACTTCGTCTCTTTTAGTCCAATAACAAAGAGAAAGATTGGCATCGAGGTGTGCTAGTGCGTTCAATCTTCTAGCTGTTTAATATTAGTTCGAAGTTCCGATAACTTTTTGCTAATTACAAACAACTCCTAAATGAATTACCGAACCACGGTAACACTGTAATTGATAATGTTTAATACATTGTAACGGTGTATGTTAAGTAGCAATTATCTGATTTGTCGCTTCAATTCATAATGAGATTGTGGCTTTGACCACAAATACGTGTCCATTCGCTACCCCCATATAGATAATTTATAACAGCTGTGTAATTCACATTATATTTGGCAATGTGATCAATTTCATTAATTCGTATGCATTATTAATTAATAATTTGCATTATTATTGTATGTATTCTAACTTCATGTATAATTTTCCATTAATATTTAGATATTATAAAAAATATGTATAATTATGATTAAACGAAAGTCTTGGGAATGTTCATTGGAATTAATATTTTTAAATTGAAATCATCTTAGGCCATATTATACTGTGTAATATTTTATTAAAAAAGTTCATCAGAAATTAACGCTCGTAAAAACGAGATTTTATAACCTAAGAAAATTTCATGAAGTATTTCAAAATGTTTAAGTTTAAACATTATATTAAATCCTTATAATATAATAAATCGAAGATATAAAAATTTAATGTAATTAACTTTAAATGTTGATATCTCCGATTTATTATAAAAATTTAACTTAGGTCCGTAATTATTACCAAAGTTCCTTTTTTAACATATACAATCGTAAACATAGTAATAAACACGTTTTATTCCACGTTCCACGCTGTACGGTGTGACACCGAGAAAAATTATGTGACCTAATAAACGCATGATTAGATGGTAATATATATGTCACATCCAACTAGCTTAGTTAGCCGTTCAATTAACAGCCTAGCCTTTTAACTAAACGGCACCGTTTAACTAGCGGCCTGAAAGATATTCAGCCGTAGCGTTTGTTACAACATTAAATAAACTGGCTGGCTCATGCTTAGGCCATTCGTACGGTAGAGTCATTATTTGGCAGAAAAAAAAATGAAACAGACATAAAAATATTTCTTTTTAAATTAAATTGCTTGAGTCCAATTCACATTGTTATTGTATCACTCTTCCATTGTAAACTTGTTGTTTTTCATGAAACTTTGGAAAGCACCATCAAAGTTGTGGTTTTCCGACGCCATATTGACAGTTTGAAGAGTTTCGTTTCGAGTTTGAGGGGGCAGAAAGTCGAATTAAATTTAAATTAACAGTCAACAGGCTAGGCAAGTAATGAAGCGTCATCATTCAATACAATGTAGAAAAATTTTCTTAATTTCAGATCGACGAGAAGATCCCGACATACAAGGAAAGAGGACTTTTACATAGAACCTTGAAAACAGTATTATAATGTTACATGTTTGTAAATAAAGACATAATACTTTCAGGAAAAATATTCTAATTATATTAAATTCAGAATAAAATCTCTTAAATTTCAATTGATTACGAGACTTGATACGGAGACAATTAAAACTGAGTTTTTTTAATATTGTAAGCTACCCTAACTGCCGTACTTAGATTACTATTCAATTATGTCTGACGGTACCTAGTGTAATAATTATCCTTAATTTTATTACTGACGTTTAATACCCGATTAGTTGACAAATGTGGTTTAGCATTCATTTCGTATGAACTTTTCAAAATCTTTAGTAATAGCTAAGTAATCGTTAACGAACTATTCGGTTAGGCTCATTTGTATGAGAACCGATGAAAGAAATCACTCACGCAAATTTCGTCCCATACAAGTTAATGAATTTGATTCTGAAAATGAAATGAAAAAAAACTTCAAAGTAGCTTAATGACAAATTTGTTTAATACCGGAACAGAGCTTTTACCCTGTAACTTTCAGTCAAATAAACAAAACCAGTGCCAACATTTTTATATGCAAGTGCGCTGTAGTTCTATCGATATCCGTAGCGCTGATGTTGCAACCTTCGGATCGTGCCGAACAAAAACTCATTTGGGATCGGGATCAATGTCGGTATCGCTAGTGGAAGTTACAGAGGCCCGATCCCATTGTAATCCCATTGAAAGGCTAAAGGACTTTATATATTCTGGAAATAATTGTATTTAATACTTTACATATACGATTTACTTTTAATTGTTTCGTTTGTATCATCAAAATATATTCCAAACCATTGTTGTTGACGCACTTCCCAAATTAGTTAATTAATATTAAAGGTTTCGTAATAGTAAGATATTTCAGATAAAGCCGTCATCCGCTTTATAAAACTCAAAATGATAATACTCTTAAGTTTCTAGTAGTCATACAATTTGACAGTAAATGATAACTGTGTAAGGTGCATTTGTATTAAATTATTCTATGGGCTATGATTGTTATCGTATTATACTTCATGTTTGTAAGTCACTTTAAGTCAAATAATATAAATGTCATAAAATAAATTGCTAGATTTTAGATTCATAAATCTCAATCGGACTTAGGATTTTTGTCCCTTTTCAACATACCGTAAAAACAATTGCATAAAAACGAGATGTACTTAGTAATAGAACTGTTTAGTTTATTATAAACAAGATTATTCTTTAAGGTATTTTATAAAATTGTAACTGACGAAACTTTCAAATACTTATTATTGATTGATTCACGAATCATACAAATTAATCCTTACTATGAGAGTTCCGTCATGGCATTTCATACTTGACAAATGACACACAATGACAATTGATACATGAATATATTGTGATATATTTATAGTATGATGTTTGATATTCTGCGTATTAAAATGTAATTTTGATGTAAGTTAAAGTGCCATTTTTTTTAATTTGTAATAAAATTTGACGTTATAAAATATTTTATTTATCCCCTTAAGTAACACTGATTTAGAACTGATTTATTAAGCAGTTGTACTTTATTAAGACATTCTGTATGTAGTATTTATTACATACTTGCGCCCTTATAGAAAAATATTAAATTACATATCGTCACTGTAGATTGATAACATCGTATGCCAAAAAACCATTAATTTTTTATTATTAGACTCTTATGTCATTTAGCTGGTATAATCATGAAGGAAGGACTTATTTATGTTATTAATAAATAAGTCCCTTTTACCATCTAAAACTATTGACAAAAACACATAATAATATTTTAACGAACATTGACGAAATAAAAAAAAATTCGTTTCCTGTAATGTTTGGTCCTCTGGACATACGAGGTTATCAATCTACAGCGACGATATGAAATATAAATTTAGCAGCGTAACAAATCCTTGTGCAACGAATTAATGTTTATTATTTACATCTCAAGAACGGAATCACCATCTGTTGTCTGATGATCTCATGACCCAACTATCCTCCACCAGAAAGCGGCTGTACCGTGAATGTTGTTGTCACTGATTAACAACTTCCCATGGATAAAGATTGGTCTTCCAAGACACATTTCTAACAGACTTGATGGGACTGTATAAAGCATGTAAGAATTTTCTATTTTATGGTAGCGTCAAGTAGTTTTTAACATCGCGCTGTTATGAAACAAATAAAAAATATTTCTGTGTCGTTCCTACCTACCGCTACCAATAGGATATACTATATTTCTCTGTCGGTATTTTGGTATTTTTATCCCAAAATGGGGCGGTATAATCGAAAGGCGTGGATGAAACTTGATAAACAACAATGATATGTTTCTGGAATGTGACGGACTGCTAGACAATGCGATCTTAGTTTTAATACAAAATACACAAAAGAAAGGTACAGTATTATTTAATTAACTGATGAAAGCACCTGACCGCATATAGTTAGACAGTGTTTCTTTATTAATACAAGTAATCGTTTGAGATCTGGGTTTATCGATGTATGCCTAAAATATCTTGGACATACCGCATACGAAATACAACCGTGCTGAACAGAAACAAAAGAACGAAGAAGTGCGTATGACGGTAAAGAAAAGAAAACTTGAGTATTTCGGACACGTTTTACGTAACACCAAAAATTACGAGCTCCTTCAACTAATCATACAAGGCAAAGTGGTAGGTAGAAGGCGACCTGGTCACAGAACAACAGGTTTAAAAACCTAAGACTGGTCAAGGCAACGAGTCATTGTTTAGAAGCGCGGCATCCAAAATTCGCAAGGAGATGGCACTATAAGAAGTAATCCTTCAATATGAGAGCGTACCGATTCTTAATAGGCCGGAATGCATTTGCAAACATTCTGGTAGTGTGTGTCAGGTAAGTCGCCTGCCCGTTTGCTTCTTGTACTATGAAAAAACATGTGTGCAATTTACACGTGGTAGAAGTGAAACCTTTAAACATTTTGATTTCAAGATAATGAGACAAATGTTTGATTAAAACTATTTACAGATACACTAGATTTAAGTATATACACTGTATAATGCTTCCTATCTCATTTTCTCCCACGTTAAATCTTATGAAATTATGTATCTGTCTCTTTTGACTGTCGCTTTTTCGTTTCATCGACTTTCAAATCAAGATGCTAAAGAAATTTTAATTTCAAAAACGTAGAATATAATGAAACTACGTGAAGCCAACGAGGCAGCTAGTATACCTATAATATCGTTTAAGCAAAGGCCTCGCTCATTTGGAATAAGACTGTCGTGAAAGTGGCTCCTCGAAATGCACTTACAGTGAAATTGCGATATCAACCTTTGATTTTTCCAGTCATTTTATGTGAAGCCTAGATTTAGAAACTAGGTTTTTCTTATAAAGGCCAAGCCTTGACCCATATTGCGTTAGAGTAAGGAGTTCTGAATAGAATGTGGTATACCGTTTCAGTACAATATCCAAAGGAATCTTCCGATTATTAAAACTGAAACTTTGAAGTATAAGAATTTTCGTTAAAATATTGTATTTTTATTTTTAACATTGTCTTTTGTCAAATTCTTACTTGAAGGCTACTTTTGGACTTCTACTCTTATTGGATTTGGAATATCAAAGATCTTCAATGGATATTTCCAGTACGACGGCACTCCAAACATTTTATAACGCTCGCCGGTAAATGGTTTTTTTTTTATTATCTAGGTTTAATTTATCCCTATTACTGTCATCGTGACAGTGTCATTAAACTTAAGTGAAGTAAAGAAATTATTGTTTCGGGTTGGTTCAACACTGACTTAGGTAGGTCAAAGATTGACAGGACTATTTCTACCTACCTTTCAGCGTTCCGACTGGATTTATTTCCATGGTAATATATGACCTAAGCCACAATTAACTTTTTATTAAACGCAGAGTATGTTTCATATACAGGACCAAATGTTAAAGTATAAATGCATTTATAAAAACTAAAGCGTATAAATATTTAATCTTACATTCAAAAAACTGAAAATTAGCAAGACTATCAGAGGGCAATAAAACGTAGCAGAATGACGTTTCCGAATAGAAAAAGTGCCGCCATTTCTCTCCATATATTACGAATAATGGTTCCACTATCGTGTCTTTCAAGTTAAAACCGCAGAGTTTCAAGCTTGTTAACGATATAACAATTGTGCAACATTTTAACTTCACCGTAAACAGAAAGTATAAAACAGACTTAATGTTGTGTAAAAAATGACTGAAAAAGCGTCGCAATTGAAGCCAGAATAAAATTTAAATGGCGCTTTATAGCTGCCGTAAAGAATGAAAAAGTTGTACGATCGGGCAATAGGAGAGGAAGTGATGTTTTCAGATTGCTAGTATTTATTTGCGAAGATTTTATTACTTTTGTTCTTTGCGAATCACTTTATTCATCTAATGAATGTCAGAGTTTCAATATAACTTTAAAAGGAGTTGTTAGTGTGCTTTTAACCGACTTAAAAACCTCCAAAGGAAGTTATCAATTCGATGTTTCGTTTTGTGTATGTTCAAGCACAGCTCCGCCGTGCGTGGACCAATCTGTATGTTTGGTCGGATTCAGGCTCTTCGGATTTGAGTGAATATGCTTATACTTTTCAGGATACTGATTGTCTCAAGAAAAACTGAAACCTCGTGCCGCTGCGTTTTGATTGGTCGCTTATAAACGGACAGTTATAGATATATTAATAATAGATAATTTTCCACATCTAATAATCTTATAAACATATTATACGCCTGACAATATTGGGGAATAAGCTATCCTTATCCTGTCTTATATCGGTTGAAAATTGGCACAATTTCCGTTAAACTATATTCGCTAAAAAAACTAAAATGGACATAGCTAAATCACATTTTTTTGGTATTTGCCGTTTGCCTACCTACTTTATTTTATGTGTGATATGTAGGAGAACCAACAACATACCTAATTGTTATTGGTATTATTTAGAATAGTTTAGTAAAAAGTTACTTAAAACCTTAAGGAACAATCAATTTAATAGCTAAAATGCAAGTGAGCATTCATAATTAAAACTTACTATCAAATATTTTTTACATTTAGATACATAGCTGAGACTTATATCTGATTCATTCATTAAAATTATCGTATATAGTACTGACACTAATTAAAGAACCATTCATTTAATTCATTTCCCATGTAACTTTATGCCTCTTCGTAAAGAAAAATGTGTCAGCGCTTCTTCAGCTGGAAATAACATCAAATTTTGACTGACGTAATTAGACATATGATATTATTGCACTTAATTAAATATTACTTCTTTGATTTGAAAAGAGATGAAAATGACGAGGTAAATTTGAAAAAATTAGAAAAATTTAAATTAAATTTTTGTTTCTTTTTTTTAATTGTTGAACTGATTAGTATTTCATATACATTTATAAAAAAATCTACAATAAATTATATTTTAATAAATATTCTTATATTAATTCTATTTGTAATAATAAAACCATCTTGACTATCTGTGGTGTATTATAAATTAAATTCTACAAGTATATACGAGATTATGTCATTCAAAGATAAAGGCGTAAATGGCGCGATGATAATGATAAAGAAAGAAAGAAAGAATAAACTTTATTATAGACAATAACAGTATATTAAGGTAAAATAAAGTACACTAGCCCCCACACTAGGATTCCCTGTGTTGTAGGCAGCCAGTCTCTTCCTTTTGATATGTTAACTGTTCTTTACTTTATGATTTCTACACAACACAAATTTATAATTAAACTATTTTTGCACAATAAGAATATTTTTGTGTCAGCATATTTATTTATTTAATAAATGTATGTAATGTGAGTTTTGAAATGTTAGTGATAATTTTGTTTTTGTGTTTAATTTGAAGGCCTCGATGGTAAACGTGGGTTTTTGGGCTGTGTGACGGCTGTTTGTCATCGAAGAACAATTTAAATATCTATTACTTAACTTTACCTCATAAGAATTAAATCAGTGTTAGCTTAGAGGATAAGCCTGAGTTGCGCATTTCAATCCAAGCTATGCAATGGATTTTTCAATTTGTGTGCGTTAAAATTTGCTTACAGTAAACAAAAACAATGAGGGTTAGCCACAGAGAGCGGATGAGCTACTTATCCGAACAAAATTATAAACATCCCACAGGAGTTACAGGAATTTTTATTTGTTAAATAAGGGTGGGAAATATCCTGCGGTCAGCCATAAAAGACAGCAACACCACAGCACATAGCCAGCCTTTGATGGAGAAGTATTATTGTACTATATCTGTATCAATTGAAACAATACTTTATGAGTAAAATTTATATATGGTTAGTGGTGGTATGATATCACTTTATATAACACGCCTAGATACTGTTAAAGCGCCGTAATTAGTCACATAAGTCTAAATACAATTGGCCAACAACTGGATCCTCAATAAACCTAAATTCTACCCGTTGACAGAGCGGCAATTTGTGGGCTATTGATTTTGAGCAATTTGTGGCCTAATGTCTCTGATATTGTGACTTAATTTCTATAATAATAGTAAAGTAACTAGTTTTGATTGTATAATCTTGTAATTTTAATCTAAAACAAACGAACTCAGGTCTACCAATATATTCAATGGTTTTTTATTTTAAAAAAGTTTTTATAAGCTTAAAAGCTCTCTCCAAAAACAACACATTGCATACATCAAACAGAAATACTTTTTATAGAATTTAGTATAATTTCTCTGTTTCATTGATATTTCTATTTATAGGCAAAATTTCACCTATTAATAGAATTATTATTAAACTATATGCCTAACACTTTGGGTAGTAATATCAGTTTTATCACGATGTATCCCTTAACTACTCTAGCAAGTATTCATTATTATATATATATATAATACGTTGATTTATCATATTGATAGATCAGCTGATTATGAGTTCTTAAAGCGCCATCTCATGGTTGTGATATCAGGTACATGCAGAGAAGTACTGCGATACAAAAACGGCGAATTGTCAAACAAACAAAACATTTATTCCACATGGGCAGATATATAAAAACATTGATAACAGTTATCACGAGGCGAAGAAGATGCTCAGATACTGCTGTTTCATCACCAATTAGAAATGATGGAGGGTCTACGACGCCTTTAAGAAGACTTATAAGTGTACTGGCGTAAATTACTACTACTATTAGTAGATGATTCGTAGGATAAGTTGCAAATGCACAATTGCTATCACTAGGTTTGCACGCAACACCTTAGGTAATTGCTACGTATATATTAGTTGTATTTAAGATTGCCTTCTACGATTTTTTTTTTCAATCTATTTTTATCTCCATTTTCAAAGCCTTATTTAAGTGTACGTCCGCGTTAAAGATCTTGGCTAGAATTCCGACTTCAAATATTCTCAAGTCCTGGCGTTATTCCAGCGCCAATCTATTAACAATCCTCTCAGTAACATTAGGAAACAAATAGGAACCCGGCTATTATCTGTTCGTTAACGCTTCGTTAAACCAACTGTTTGTACATTTCGCTACAACGATGCTACACGGATACAATTCACAAAACATAAGCTTTGTTCGGTGATTTCGTTAATTAATGGATAAAAGATTACTTTCTTCCAACATTTTTACCATACGGTAGAAAAATTATGTTCAAATAATATATATGTTTTACATTATTTATGTTTGTATATGTCACTGTAAAGTAGTAAAATGTGTTTTAATGGTCCTGTGGATCCTGGATTCAATTCTCTGCGAAACATCGATCGAGTTGATAACTTACCTGCCTTAATGTAGTTAAGGCATACTAGAAAAGTCCCGTCGTGCTGTTTTTAGATAGCGGTAAAATAATATGTGCAAAAGTATTACACATAACTAAATTCAAAATACATTTCCACCCCAAATTTTCCTTCCGAAAATTCCCATCAATGCGTGAAACACCCTTTTACGCTGAGGCAAACCGTGACATTTTATTGATTGTAAGGAGATTGAACTCTATAAAATGTGAAAATATTTTACGTTTATGATCGAATGCTTAAAATAATCCATTCAGACTTTTTATAATTTACTTTCCAAATTTCGCAATCATTTACGATTCTCTTCCGACTAATATGAAAATAAGATTGATGTGTGTCTTGTGAACTGAGTGTAATGAATTTCTCTACAGAAAACGCATTGGAAAAACTTAATGGTTGTATAGTTTTTATTTCTACTGCAATTTTTACACAAAGATATTTATTATGTATTTGTGCCGACTATGTACAATACAAAAAAGAAACAATAAAAAAGAAATAACATTATTGAATGACCTATCGAAACGAATGACGTGCTGAACAGTCTTAAGGGGAAAAAATTGTACACAAGAACAGAATGTCTTCCCCTTATTATAGTTAGTACCTACTGCTATTGGACACTTTCAGTTGTTAAATATCTTTTTTAGAAAATCAGGTTGGTTATAAATTATTCATAAGTGTTAAGTTAAGCTAGATCGTAATATTAAATGATGTCTTTGTGCATACATACAGCAATCATTCAATTAACCATTTATCACAAATCAACAGCTAGACTGATGTTTTGACTGATGTTATTTTAATGATATTTTTTTTAATTTACTATCCGATTCCGAACCCAATAAACTAACAATCATAAAAATCGGCCCAGCCTTTCTCGGGTTATAAACGATGTAACTAACTAACCCGGCTTTTGTATTTATAGTAGTAAAGCATAAAGCACGTCAAACGTTTGTTAAAAGTACCGATTGTTTCGGATAATCTATTTACACGCAGATTTAGATACATATTAATGTTTCTATGCATCAATCATAGAACGATTACTATCTGTTAAAAAAAAATTGAATATATTGAAAGTCATTTCAATTATGCCACATTCACTATACGACCTGCCACTGATAGTTTACTTCCTATAATACTTTTTCTTTTTGCCTCCATCCCGAAATAATGTATTAAGAAAATTTTAAGGTAACTTTTTGCCTGAGCGACAATGTATATGTTGAGGGCAGATCGTAGTACAATCTACGGTGCGGTACTATAACAAATATCAGCACATCTAAATTATGTAGCAATTATAAAGTAGTCGAGCACGACTTATACACTAATGTATCTGCCCCGTAATAAACATTGTACAGCGTTTTGTTCAAGTTAAATAAACAAGATAATTAACGGCTTACTGATTAACAACTTCGATAAGTAAGCCTGAGGTCAAGAACTAAATTATACTCAAGTAGTTTGTACCCATTAAACTATCTTCGCTGATAGATAAACGTAATTCTATAATATATTTTACATAATGTTCAGTTTAAGCCGTACGAACTCAAAACGGAAAAGAGCTTATTCGAATGCGATGCAAATGCGATTTTCCAATACATTTTCTCTGTATTTAAATATTTTAAATATATATAAGATTTTTAAAATTTTATTTTTTAACAACGCAGTTCTTACATTGTTAAGGGTCCATATTTGGGAATTATCTGCATATGAGCGCCATTGAACGAAAATTTTTATGAATGATTCATGCCTGAAGTATGGATATAAAAAAATTGTTTTGTATAGTTTAAACCTACGGTGTTACTATTCATAAAAAGATAGCGTTCTGTTTCCTTTAAAGCGATGATTCCTTTACATAAAATTGGATGAGTTTTTCCTGTTTTCTGAAGAATGTAACTTTAAATGGAGTGTGGAATTAAAGATGTCTACCTTCTGAGAGTTGACATGGATGAATCGAGTGTGTTCTCACCTTCCTGTGGGATAAGAAGTATATTAAAAGACGACTCAGCTATTTTTTCTTTGAAATTAGATTGTATCATTACGAGGAAAATGTTTCTCGTAAACAAAGTTTTCCGGTTTAAATTTTATTGGGTTTCAAAATGCAGTGATACCAGTTGTAACAATTTTGACTGATTGATATATTATAAGTGTCATGTCAGGAAATGTTATGATTTTATGATTGTGTCTATTGACCGTTGATTTTTATTGTTGCTTCGGTTTGCTTTGATTTAGAATATTTAAAGGTTTCATATTTTGGAATCCTAAATCTAGAGGTTGTAGTGCCACAGTTTTTTTATTATTAAACTATTCCTAACACGTGTAATATGTGTTTCAGATCAAACACTTTTTTTGTTAAATCTTTTTGACATAGTGTTGGTTTGTTGTGTGTGTTCCCACTAGAATGTTAGTGCGTGCGTATTTTTTTTTTCATTTATATAGTTTTATTATTATAATTCATTACGTAAAGATATCATGTGGAACATGGTGTAATGGTTGCAACTCCTTACAAACATTTTGTTAAAAAAAACCTTTGCAATTAAAATAGTGGCGGAGAGTTTATTGCCTGTTCTTCTCCGCGCGTCCGTTCTACGCCCTTGATTTGAGAACTGGCAGTAAATGTAAAATTAGTTGCATTATGTATTTATATTAATAAGTGTACATTGTGTTACCTAAATTAATAAATGATTTTGAATTGAATTGAATTGAATTTCAAACATGACGCAATTTTTCCTAATCTGTACATAAAGTTATTGATTACCTAAGTTCGAAAAAAATTAAATTCGAATTTCTTGAATACTAAGTGTATATTGTGTAAAATGTAATCGAACACCAATCGTATTTATATTCTTAATATCGCATTAACTAAAAACACATCATATTGTTTTCTATATAAAAAGTCTATTTCAACAAAGTAATAAAAATATAGAAGTAAAATTTTAACACTGAAACTCTATAATTTTCTTTGTTTGTAGAGAAAACGCGCTGCGAAAATAAAACCCTTTTTAAAATGTTTTGGAAATTTAAAACGATTTACAGACCACAGGAATAAGCTTAGATAAATACCCGCAATTTGTTCGTCGGGAGAAAACAAACGAGCTTTATTAGCTAAAATGTCGTAATAAAATTCTTATTGTATTTCTATAGTAAAAATATTTTTTTATATTTATTAAGATGCTTGCGATCTCGCCGACTTAGATTTAGAATTATGTATACTTGATTCTCAGGACTGATTTAAAATTATAAATACCAGTTTTTTAAAATAGTAACTCAAAAACTGACAAGCTTTCAATGATTTTACAAACAGACAGTTTTATAAACTTAGTAATTAATAATGGTCTCAAATATTTCTGTTTTTAGGTTTTCTTTGATAAACAAGTGTATGTGATTGGCTACGCTTAATAAACGCCGTCGATTTTCGGGTGAAACTTTTAGGCTGAGATTCAGGGTAATGATACTCAGTGTGCCTCAAGTCAAAACGTTACATTTTGACGTACGAGAGTCATAGTTCGCGGTCAGTCCTATATGCGAATCTTAAACTTATTAGAGACGAAACTTAACAAAAATACAATAAAAAACTTTGTATTCCAAGAAATTACAAACTTCGTTAAAAACAGATGAAAGCCTTTGCATAAAAAGTAATTTACATCCTTGGTTGCTTTATTCTTCGCTATTAAGCCGATTTCGCAAACAAATACACGCCAGCGAGTTAAATTGCGGAAGCGCAATATCGAATACATTCTAAAAACTTCCAAATGGTCCCAACATGAGACCTCTCCATCAATCACTGTCAGAGTGGCTTATTAGACCAGTGGCCTTAAGTTTACCTCACCTGCTCTAATGAATGAGAGAATATGATGTAGTGTTCGAGTTGATGAATTCAAGAACAAAATAACAAAACAATATTCGGTACACCCGACAAAGTATGTAACAGGGATTAAGCTTCAATTTGAAATTGGAATAATTTTCCCCTAATCCTAATCTACGTGTAATTGGATGTATGTAGCAGTATTTTTGATGTATCAAAAATAATTTTAAACGAAGGTTAGACATGTAATTAAAACTTTTTAGAAGTCCGAGTAGCCTAAAATATCTTTTCGTAAGATATACCAACTCATTACTTTAAAAACAACAATAATTAGGAATTTAGTTCTAGAAATGGTTTTGGTGACTCAGTTAATTCAATGTTTCTTACAAATCAAACACCGAGTACTGAGTTGTTTTAGTTGACATTCTTATTATGGCTTATCTATAAGAAAGGTCTATATATATTATCACTAAAACAGATACTAGTCCTCTTGGGACTTAGCGAGAGTCGCGATGTCACTCCGAATCAGAGATGTAAGTGTCCGTCACTCCAATCCTGCAAGAATTAAGGTTATATGAAACTACCTCAAAGCGGCAAGACAATTATGGTTTATAGATATTTTAATGCGTTAATTTAGACTTAGGACCCATTCTTAAAACGGTAACAAACTCGCGAGCCCTTAAGACATTAAGATTTAGTATAGATCATTAAAACAATGGGCGGTGGTATCACTTAACATCAGGTGAGCATCCTGCCCCTTTACCCCATGTTCCGTTAAACAAATGTGTCAAATGAAATTTATTTTAAGCTCCTCAGTGCTTCCCCAGTTGAGCGTGCGAACTCTAAAGCCGTTAAACGCTGTGCACAATATGTAAATTAACACTTCCTTCTACGGTAAAAATCGCGAAGATTTTAGGGTAAGATTAAAAAATGGGTCTTGGCCCTGTCTGACGTACGTCAAAAATTTAAACGTGACATATATGTCTCGATTTTTTTTTATATAATAGGGGGCAAACGAGCTTGCGGGACGCCCAAAAAGGGCAGTCATCGCAGCCCATAGACACTCATTTTTAGTGGGTGCCTTTGAGGGAGGAGTAAATTCGATTAATATGTACATTATATTTTTTTACATATATAAATTATGTTTGTTTCTGAATCTTAAGACCCAACAGAAATGTTTGTAAGATCAAAAAATAAGTATGTATAACATGAGGTAAGCCTGCCGCTGGTTCTATAATACAATGAGTAATGCCTATAATATCTTATAAAGAAGAATAAATCTTAAACACCTAACAAATTACATCCATAATCATTACCTTAATAAATGGTTTGGTAAATTAATTTCAATCTGCTTGTTAATGTTTCGGTTTTTAGTTCGGGAGTGTTTTAATGACCGAAATTAGAATTTAGACCTTGTAATTTGCAAATGCCGCTTCGCTTTATCTAACAATGAAATGAGATTCTAATCGATTGTAGCACTCGGCTTTAGCGCCTCTAATAAATGGCTTTGAAACGTGTGGATCAATAAATTGCTAATTATACATTTGTTTCGAGTAGACAATACTAAATGACAAAAACAAGCTTAATATTCCTTCTGATATATAGACATAATAGACATAGTCATAACATTTATTACTAACGAAACACACACACAGATACACACAAAATAATAAAAATAAAAAAAGAATGAAAAATAACAATGTTTTTTTTAAATAATAAGGTACATTATAAGTGTGTAATGTGTGTGTGTTGTGGTTGTAACTGGCCCTGGCTCAGCATTATGCTGAGTAGCAGACGAGTTCCACAGCGCTGTTCATTCTGCCACAGATCACAACAGCTAATTTGCGCCTCAGTCGCAAGAAAAATAATGTTATAATAATAATAGTAAAAATTAACAGTCTCAGTAACAATAAGAAGTCTTGTGTAAAAGTATATAGTAAATAAAAAAAAACAAAAAAAAGTTCGGAGACAGTCGGCCTAGTTACCGCTTTTAACACTTTTTGGGTCGCAGAGCCAGCGGATTGAGTGACTGAGCATTGTGGTAATGCGTGAATTCTCAATACTGAGGTACCACGTTTAAATCATAGCTGTGTACTAATGAATTGTCCTTTGCATATGCGCAATTCAGTTGCATTTGCAATGAATGATATCATTTGGTCCACATAGCTTATAAGGCGAGTATTTCTTAGGATACAACCCTGTAGAAAAACATTTAATTACAAAATGGACGTTCTTTTAAAAACACCCAAGTTATTAACTATTTTTCATTAATATTATGCAAAAATATAAAAGCCAAATCAACTTTTTTTACTGTTTCAATCAATCAAGGGCGGCTGGCTGACCGAAGATTTTCCGAAATTTGTTATTACACCCAAGCAGCCTTTGATTATCATATTTTTTGTTCCATCTTATTTTCCCCTAGTGATTTCTTTCGCTATTTGCATATTGAATTCCGATATAGTGCTCAAATTTATTGCACACTTTGAATATTGTATTGTGTTATTTTAGTGGTCTGTAGAGAATTTCTTATGTTCGAAGAAGAATTGATATTATTTTCGGAGTAGCATAAATGTGTTCGGGAATGGAAAAAAGTCGTAAAAGTGTCTTAACAACTTTTATTGTTTGAGCTTTGTCGCTATGGGGACATTGTATCAGCTATGTATAGAAAACGAAGTACTAGATTTTTTCATATCTATTTATACTTTGAAGTAATAGTAAATATATGTAACTATTACGAAGAAAGATGAAACGACCTATAGAAATATTAAATGTAGTCTAAGTTGGACCAGAAAAACCTAGTTACTCTGCAAGCACTTGCCTTCTTTAAAAGCGAAGAATTTACGGAAAATTAATTTACATATTTTTGATTCGGCTTAAAAGGCTCTCGAATTAAACAAAGAAGTACTATTACTGCTAATTTAAATATTAATGGTAATATATCCAGATAACCTTCTAGAAAAATTGCCTTTTTCCTGCCTTCCAGACTCGTAATTGTACTTTGTTTCATGTTCCTGACATCAACACTAACTATGCAAAGAACTCAGTTTTGTATCGCGCAGCCCGGACATACAACGACAAATATTTAAACCTTGACTTGTTTAAGCTATCGCGGAATATGGTTAAAAGGGGTATTAAGAATATCCATAGCGAAAAATCACCTGCATCATGATCATACCCCACAATTCTCCTTCACGTACTTACCCTCACTTATACACCATAACACAACATAGCCAAATTAGGTTTCACTTAGTTAAATGTATTGAATAATTTTTATTTTTTCCTTTTGCAAATTTTTGAACCTTTTTTTAGGTAAATATTATGTATTCCATCTCTGGCTATGTTTTTAGTGTAAAATAAATTAAAAAAAAATAAAATATGTTTATTATGGAACGTAAGATACATGTATCACTTATTCCACGTCATTAAATTTGAATTTGTAGGCCTCCCTACTCATCGGCAAAGAAGACAGAGGGTGTAGGCCGAGAGAAAAAGCCGGCGTAAAAAACTCTCGGTACTCTTTTAAAATAACAAATCATCGAACAACACTTATTTTAAAACACATATCGCAAATTAATTAGAAGTAGCCTGTCTAGCACTAGTCCCAGGCCTTTGTTGTTGTTGTAATTGTTTGTTATTATATATAATTTTTGTTAGCTGTAGGATTAAGAAATCAATAACTTTTATATCTTGGTAGGTATATAACAAATATTAAAGCGTCTTATAAAAACCTTATAAGGTAATTCTACAAATTCCAAAGAATTAAACTTCCTAGAGACATTATCACTGTATTTACAATACACTTAATCCATAAACTCCGCCCGAACAACAATAACTTAAAGCGAAAGTAATACCTTACTGTCTTTTTACTAAACTAAAGCCGTAGCTCAAATTGTCCCCGTGGAGTTACGTGGTTTTTCCCAAGAATTTATGTTGTACAATAGATAGTTACCTGAATATACAGAGTTTCGCTAATCACCGCAGGACAAACAAAAAGCCGAAGGTTTTTGTGGCGTCAGTTAACAGCGTTGGAATTGTGCCAGCGACCAGTTCCAAGCGCTTATAACCTAACAATCAAGCTTATGGCGAATAAACGTGTTGCTATATAACTATTCAATGGACATTGCAGTATTGTCAGTTGTCAAGATTGAATGACAGGTTTCGAAAGTCGAGTCCATGTGTCCGTCAAATTGGATTTGTTGATTTTGACTTTGACATGAGTGCAGATGAGCCATATGTTAATATAATATATAATATAAATTCCAAATAGAAAGTCACTTAAAGCAAAATATGACTTATACATTTCTAATAAGTAGTAATTTTATCAATTTATTTATACAACTGTCAGAATAAAGTTTCTAGAACCTTACAGCAGCAGTTCGCGTCGCCATATTGGAAAATGGTGGCTAACTTGTCGTATTTACTTGAAACTTTGACACACCCGTCAAATCTACAATTTCTAACAAAATTCTTAACGAATTTTAATAACAGAAAATACTAGTTTCGTGATTCTTGTCTGCATTGGTTTTTTATTCTCTTAGTAAGATATATTTCAGTAATAAATGAAATAATTACTCAGTTCCCATTTGTATCGCGTTAAATGAAACACATGAGTTAAAATGGGACTGAAATTATGTCGCGGTTGGTTATATTAAAAAAGTTTTCGGTTTGAAAGTCGGCCTTCGTTTCTATTGCGATCACACTCCACTTTCATAAAATATGAAAAAAGTTTAAGGACCCTATTTGTAGAAACGTTTACGGAGGAAATTTTTACAACTTTAATATTATGTGTTTTGGAACGATTGCCACAAATATATTTAATCTTTTTGATTTGAAATAAAGTATTGCTATTTTAAATACCAAGAAAAGGTATAGTTTAAACTGTATTTAATGTTGTTCAAATGTAATAATTAGTTAGTATGATTATTTATGTGTATACTATAGAGGGCTAGCTCTTACCCACAGCTTCATCTGCTTAGAGTTCGTGTATTAAGTAAAGTAAGTATTTCCGAACCAATTCGGAGTCCTTCAAAAAAGAGCCACCAATTCTTAAAAGGCCGGTAACGCACTTGCGAGCCTTCTGGCAATGTGAGTTTCCATGGGCGGCGGTATTACTTAACATCAGATGAGCCTTGAAAATTTAACATCTTTATTAATCTCTATTATTAAATTTATAGTTGAATCTGTACAAGATTACGTTCGGTAGTTTTCGAGTTTATCGTCTTCATACAGACGCGATCGTTCAATTTTAGAATATGCTTACAAATCTTTAAAATAAATTTGAAATTCGAAGTTTACAATTCCGCACCGGTTATAGAAAGTGGTACATAGTTCCTTGGCGGATATTGGAGTATCCTTCAATGCTAGCGGTATGTCCGTGATCTACGGTCCGCGTCCAACAAAATGTCATCCATTTCTTAGAAGATCGCCCGCAGGACACGAATTGATTTCATGTAATTCCTTTCTTGCGTTCCTAGTTTATTTTTCGTATAAGAGCGATAGTAGTTTAACAAATATTATTATGATTAAATCATATCATAATCATTGTAAGAAAAAAACTTTGTTTTTTTTTAAATATTTTAAAAATATTAAGAACTAAATTATGATATAATACGCGGTATTATACAAAAAAACATTACTTGTTATTCAAATATAAATAATTGTGTCTTACTAAAAATCTCTAATGAAATTTATCAGTTAATTTAAATAAATATAATTTGTTTGTGAACGAATAAGACTAAGTTTCAACAGTGAGAAAATGACCAGAATAGATCGAGAAAATGTGAGTTTCGCTTTGACTTGAAAACAAAGAACGATAGCAGCTTATTTTATTTTCTTGATGTTGTATAATAAAATAATTTTAGTATTTTTTGCGAATAAAGTTAACAATTCTATGTTATTTTAACAAATTAAGCCAATTTTTAATATTGCGTTATTAGTGCAAAATGCAAATAAAAAGATAGTGCTTGTCGGTAGAAGTTAGAGTACCTCTGGATCTATTGGACTGTCCGGCGTACGCCGTAGGGATATCAGGATACGAAAAGAGTAGGAAAGCGAACGGATAGTTTAGCAACTTCAAGTATAAAGATATAAAAATGAAAGAGTTTTGCAGCCTGTGACACAAGGTGGTTCGGCATCCCATGAAATATAGCTCCAGCAAATTAAATAACATACATGTCTATAATAAACTCTCTTCCGTGTTAGGGAAGAGGTAAGTAAATATAAAAAAGGATCTTGTAATATTTATTTTTACAGTAGAAAATAATTCCGGCGTAACATAGACAAAAGCCCCATATTTTATAAATTTGTTGTTCAACTAATTTACTTTTAATAAGAACTTTAGTATTACAATTTCCAAGTTAATCTCGTTTAAGTACAGTTAAATTGCATTGTAATTAATAAAATGCCGAGAGTGACAGTGAAAAAGAAGTGGTAGAGGAACAAATAATAGCAGTGTTTATTTCAGCGGTAACGGCTAAACTGCTCGTTTGTACCTTGTCTAATCTCCGGTAATAAATACCTAATTAGACGAGGTTTCATTTTTAACAGCTATCCTCCAACAGCTATTTAATATTATAGGAAATAAAGTGTTTTTACAAATCTTTACAAGCAATATTATATAGCTTTTTATTTCTTGTATGCAACGGATAGAAAATAGAAAACCAGTTACTATTTACAACGGTATCATTAGTGCTATTAAAGGTATTGCCCTATTATTTTATAAATAGTTTTTTTTTTTAAATAATATTTACTTTTGATACTTCAGATTTAAATGAAAATATTAGATTTAAAAATGCATTGCTATCAATTGCACATTTTCTAAATAGTTTAAATGAGCTTAAAGCTTTGGTCGTAGCAATGCTGTCAACGCGTCATAGACTAAACAATGCAACTAAGACTGTACCCATCCCTGAGCAACTGAAACTGAAACATTATGAGAGCAATACACGAAAGAACTTATGAAAGAAGCCTGTCTTAGCAATCTAAGGTATTCTAAATCAAAACATAATATCAATCCTTATTACCATAACTGAGCGTTCTAAGGCAGTTTTGCCGACGACTATATAAAACCGACTTTCCATTGATTTCCTAGTCAATACTTAAAATCTTCCAAGTTTTCTTGAAATTATATAGAGCCGCCTAATTTTAAAATACGCTGGAAGCGAATCAAGCCTTTTGGGATTTTGAGTGTTTATGGTAATATTAGAGCATTGTCGGCTTAGTGGCTTCAGCGTGCGACTCTCATCCCTGAGGTCGTAGGTTCTATCCCCGGCGGTGGACCAATGGACTTTCAATGTGCGCATTTAACATTCGCTCGAACGGTGAAAGAAAACATCGTGAGGAAACCGGTTTGTCCCAAAAAGTCAACGGCGTGCGTCAGGCACAGAAGACTGATCACCTACTTGCCTATTAGATTACCAAATGATCATGAAACAGATATAGAAATCTGAGGCCGAGACGTAAAAAGGTTGTAGCGCCATTGATTTATTTTTATTTTTATGGTAATACTTGGCTACAAATTAACCACTTGCCTCTTTCCCTGTTATAATCACGAACAACACGAAAAGTTACACAAATACATAACTCAATTAACACACAATAACAAAGTCTCAGTGCCTTGTACATTAACATTTTACACTTCACAAAGAAAATTGCAACACTGAAGATTCTTAGGGAGCCGGCTGTTAAGGTGAAATAAATTAAATGAAGGTAACAGTTTTAATTAACTGCAACGCAAAATGGAGCGAAAATTTTACTATGGATTTTGCTCTCCAAATTGCCCTTTGTGCGTTTAATTAAATGTACATGCAATTAATGTCAAATTGAAATTTAAATGTGATAATAAAATTATAACATGTGGTTTTCATATGTAATTATAACTATAAAAAATAACGGAATGTTTTTCATTAATAACAAACTGTTTTTTTTAAATAAATGAATACGAATTTAATATTAAAATCGAATTTAAATCTCCCTAAATTATCTTGGTCCCTTAAGGAAGTACTTAAAAGTAAAGACTTCCCAATGGTAGCTAAGAAAAAGGTGTTCAATCTATGTAATCTACCATGTGTCACATACGGCTGCCAGACTTGGGCATTATCTCAGAAACATCAACAAGCTAAAAACATGCCAAAGAGGAATGGAAAGAAGCATTATGGGTGTAACACATCGAAAAAGAGCAGAAGAGCAAAGATCAGCGACCAAAGAAGAGGACATTATAAAAAAAAAAGGCAATTGAAATGGCGCTGGACCAAGCACATGACGAGAGATGAGTTGAAATGGACAAAAATAATTACAGAATGGCAACCACGCGATGGGAAAAAGAAAAGATGAAGACAGAGCAAGAGATGGGCAGACGATATAAAGAAAATAGGAGGCACAACTTGGACAAAAAGAGCTAACATCAGAGAATAATGGAAGCAGCTGGAAGAGGCCTATGTGTCACAGGACACGCTGATTACCTAAAACCGATCAAGTGATGTATAAGATGAAGTTTTTTTATGTAACTTAAATAAGTGTTAATATGTTATACTGGGTGTCAGCAATAAAGGCTTAATAATAATAATGTATTCAGCATGTTCCCCCGTTGTTATCATTGCAGTGGCAGCCCTAATTATGTTTGTAACGCGATCTTTAATTACTACATTGCCAACTTAAGCATTTTTTATTTCCATTTCAATATATACCTATTATTCACGTTAAATATTGGTAACAACTCTTAGCTGGAAGCTTCTATATATGTCTATGACACAATATGACCTTCTTTTTTCTTTATTTAGCATGAAAGTAATACATAAGATTGATGAATTACAAAAAACTGCACATTTTGATATAGGTGATTGTGTGACCAGCATGAAAATTTAAAAATATAATTGATAAGAATTTAATTATTTTTAATGTAACATTATATTACATGTCCAAAACGTATAAGAACTTTAGTCTAGCCGTGTAGTCATTTAAAACTAAAATCTCTCTATAATCTTCTAATATACATAACTAATAAATAACAATGAATATTTAATCTGATAAATTATTACGTAAAAATATAAAAAAATAAAGGCAGAGCATCTGTAGTACATTATAACCCGCTTTTACATTTAAGAAATATGAAAATAATGGAAACTCGGCCCCTTTTGTGTGTATTTTTCTCTGGAGCAGCTGTTCGCTAAAAGGGTCGCAGCTAATTAAAGCTTAGATGTAAATCTTAATCTCATTTGGATTGTTAATTGAAAAAAGCCTTGATAATCCGTCCTGCTGCAATGCGGTGTCGGTGGGAACGTGAACTTATTCTGGACAGTTTTATTTTATTGTAAAAATAAGTGATACGTTACTATTCGCATAGAAGCTTAAGCGTGCCACGGTCAACCCTGAATTTTAGAGGTACAATGGACTGGGAATGACTTTTCTTTATGTTTTTTTTTTTTTTATAATACAGGGACCCCTACATCCTAGCCTATCAGCCACGCAATCAGGCAGATTTGTGACCGAGTGGCCAAGCAGCAGGGGAGTGTCAGAATCTCCCCTTTCTTAAAAAGGGACATTATTGTCTTAAAGGGTTGGCGTCTCCCGCCGGGCCCGGGCGACAACTACTCCGAAAATATCGTCATAATATTTATAGGTGAGTCGGGGCCCGCTGCCCGGCGACACCCGCGTTACCTCTCGTGCTATTTTTGTGAGTGACATATCTGACAATCTTGTCGCAGAATTTTTCCAGCTGCGATCTGTGCTCAAGCAACATGTCGGATAGCCCATCCCGGGATACCCTCATGCCAGTCTCGAGTTCCAGATCGCACCTGGCCCTTTCAAAATTCGCACAGTCGACAAGTAAATGAACCACCGTTTGGTCGGTTCTGTCGTCACAGTCACACGCGGGGCTTGTCTTTAGTTTGAGTCTGTGTAAATAGTGTCCAAAAGCCCCGTTTCTTTATGTTAAAACTTGTTCTTACCGGCATATCTTAGTTCCAACATAGACGAAATATATCAAGCACTTGCTGATCATCTACTTGTATATAATATAAAATTGATAAAAGAAACGGATGCAATATCTAAAAAGAACACGTAAAAGCTTGTAGCGCCACTCGATTATTATTGTATCATCATACAACAATACAACATAAGTAATCATATAACTTATAACATGTTGGTTCATCAGTACCAAATATAAGCTTAGTTCGTATAAAAGCCGTAACTTTTATTGGGATCATGATAATCATAGTGAGCAGTGTGGGAAAAAAAGGACGTAGATAAGAATACGAAAAATAAGGAACTAGCTAAGGGACCCATAACCGACAGTATAGTGAATGTCATGAAAGTAGATAAAGTGAGAGAGGTATGTCAAAGGTACCGTAGGAAGTGAACATCTATAGTCTCTTCACCCTTTCGGGAAAAAGGCGTGATGATATAAATAAATAAAATGAAAATAATATAAGTGGAATTTAATCACATACAAACAGTTATCAATTATTTTAGCACAAACCAACAATTGTGAATATGATTTCTTTCAAAATTCAAATGTATCTGTAGTTTTAAAAGAATATCTTAATTATAGATTTATATTTCTTGAGGTCATAATAGCCGAAATAAATTAAAATATAATTTTATTCCATCATAATATAATGTGTTCCATTAAATTGCTTTAAAATGTTATAATAAATATAATATCTATATAACGTTCAAATCCACGATAGAATATATGAAAAAGTGTATCATTTTGTAGTTTAGTATAGTAGAGTTTTTTTTACTAAATCGCTGTTAGTTAGTTTCAAAGTTCGCTAGTATTTCCGGTACCCAGAATAACTCCGCTTGCAGTCAGCAGGATTTGTGATAAGCCACCGCTCACCCAGTTATGTTTGTTGCCAGATATTCGAGCTAACTAGCGCTTTGAGATTTATTAAAATACTAAGGATACGCCCCGGATCCTTTTTTATATTTGGGATCCTGTAAAACGTTTCGTTGCGTTGCAGGGTCGGTTGTATTTGAACTACGCGATTTTATTTCTCAACATTTCAAATGGAACACTTGAATTTTTTTTAAATCGTCACTTGTTGGTCACGTAGCCTTTTGCTAGAGGAGGGAGTTAAAATCTTCAAAAATTGCGTAACGTAATACTTGAACGCTCCCAAAGCTCGAATTGTGGAATTATGTTAATAATGCAATAAAATTCCAAAGAAGCTTTATCCAAATGTATGGATTCGCATAAACTAAAGACAAGTATTAAATAGGACGGTCGAAGTTAATTTTTTTAAACATTGTTTTTGTACGTAATATATATTTAGTTCTTCCACATACATTCCAGACATCTAAAAAACTTATTGATGACTTTAAGGAAATGTTACAAATCGCGTTTTAAAACGTTAAAGACGATTTATTTTAAATATCTATTAAAGAAAGTCCCAAAAATACTTACAATAAACAAAAAAGATAAACTAGATAAACTTTTTATCCAGTTCAATTTTTTTTCTTATGAGATAATACTTAATGCCGATCATCCACAACTGGCTCACCAGGAGGCATGCAAGTGCATTGCCGGCCTTTCCTCTCTTCGTTTTGTTATACATATATAAGTACCTACAGACAACAGATACATACAATTTAATCGTATGCGTAGACGAACGTTATCACCTCCGTGCTAATGAAAATATACTCACGTTTTTTGGCTCGGTGTTGTTTTAGTGTTCAGGCTTGTTAAAATTTAAAAATTAATTTCACGTTTCTCGGTGCTCGTTAATTGTTTGATAATTAAGTATTTTAGGTTTTAATATCAACTAAAGTATATTTGGTATCCTATACTACTTTTTTTTTTTTAACGTCGATTTTTTTGTACCAAAGTACAAAAAAATCGACGTTAAAATACTATGCCTATACTATACATTATTAAGGTTTATGTTAAACTTTCCTTTTTATTACGGCTTAAATAATAGATAGACATCAAACAGTATTATTTTTGAAGTCAGACCTCGTCGCGTCGCGTTAGGGTAAGTTTGACATAGTCAATTGTTCAAGACAAATTCATCCATTTCTTATCCAACACTTCGCGACTCTGAAGCTTATCCTTAGAAACATATAACCACCAATTTACTTACGAAGAACAGGCTTCAAGATACCCGCTTGATACAAAAACTTTCTGCATAGAAAAGTTTTGTGTGTTTCTCTTACTTTTACGTATAACAAAAAAAATGGTGCGTGTACTTATGTACGCGCGTAAGAAGTTATACATCTTTGGCATTATTAAAAATAGTTTTTGATTGCATGCAAACAATTAATTACAATTAAATAATCAAAGACTGGACAAGGAGTCATTATAGTCAATAAAGTTCAGTTTACATTTGAAAAATTAAATAAATAAATATTTATTATTATTCTCTTACATTAAGTGTAACATAAATTGTATTATTATTCGAATGTTGTTTTTAAATTTTATCCAATGCCGTAGCATCTGCCGTGGACAACTTCATTCTGTTAATTTTGTGTCACGGTGCCCGCGCATCGTAAAATTTCACTCTCATCAATTTTTCATAACGCGCCTAAAGAAGTATAACTTCAAAAAGAGGAACGAAGGAAGTAATCTAATTCCTTATGCCATTAATGTCCTAAAGATATTATTAAATCCTAATAATAATAATTACTGAAACATGAAAAAAGCAAAATCAGTAAATATTCAGAAGCAGCGAAAAAATTCCCATTTATCTGTCTGCAAATTAAGATGTCCGGAACACGATAATTATTAACAAATTTTCTTGAATGATATCCCTTATCTTTGAGAGATCTAAGGACTTAACAAATAAGTACCTTAAAAATAAATTAACATTTTGTTGACTTTATTCAATGACGACATCTTATTTTTTTATGTCCATCAAAATTTATTTGAAAAAGAAAACTTAATTTTTATTCAATTGGAGTTATTTTCTGGAACATCGTTATTTTAGTATAGAGTTGGCAAAAAAAAAATGCATATCTCGGAGGGTTCGATTACCGGTTATTATAGAATTATTAGTATGTGAGGTTGTTAGAATAGTTTCCGCTTGAATAATTTAACCATAAATGTTTTTTTCTTGAAGGGCCATAAGTCGAATTGGTTCGGAAATACTTCAGTGGGCTGGTTCCATATAAATATGTGGTGCATAGCTGGGCTTCGAACAAAAATGGGAATGAATGCTCAAGCCACTAGACCAACATTGCTATGTAACTTTTTTTGTTTTTTCGTGGGGAATTGCGTAACGCATACCCTCCCACGGCACGTTTGAACCTGGTGAGGAAGGGTTATGTGGGACTCGCTGTTGTGCATACCCACTGAAACTCCACGGCGCCACCAGCAATCGCCTTGTCCGCATCCGGCCTCGCGATCAGCCGTAAATATCACGGTCCTCTACGGCCACAAATGATGTGGAATTGACCTTGGTACAGCAAGGGTCTTTCACATCGGCCAATTCACCCTGTTTTATATAGCTAGGGGAGGCCGGGTACAATGCTTGCAGGGGTGCGTCAGCATTCTTTCTTTTGGAACATTGCTATGTAACAACACAAACCAGATACAACTATTTTTAGATTTTTCAACTGTCTAGCATATATCTATACGTAGTTGTGGGCCAATGTGTAATGTGAAAATTACAAATCAGTGTAGAATTATTTGCGTAAATATTGTTTATACTATCGCTATTGTAACCAGTAGAAAAAGAAACCTTTACCGCTAATTAAGAAGGAAAAATTAATATTTTACTTAATAAGATTGCAGAGACTGTATAATGTTTGACAATAAATCATTGACCCAACATATGTATGTATATATATTATATAGTATTTGTAGCTTAGTGTAAGCTTCATATCATGTTAGTTCATTTTAATTGCCTACGAACAAAACGATACTACAAACTGGAAACGATAAAATATTGATACAAAAATAACAAAATCTTTTTTTAAATGTTAATATTCTCTAGTAAAATCATAAGCTAAGTGTACAAGTGAGGTGCTAGCTATTTGGTCAATGTATTATTATTAGTCATAAGTCATTGAAACTTGAAAGAACATTCAATTGTTTGTGCAAATTCTACTCAAACAAATTAGAAAAAATAGCTTAAATTCTTGTTCTGCAATTGAATGAATATAGGAAAACTATTAGGAAATTGTTTCAGTGGGTGCAAATCGCCCTCATTGGGTGGGCGGCCATAATCTATGATCGTAATTAGGGACACATCAACGCCTCTATCCGTCTCACTCTAATCACTCAGCCGGACACAGTACGCCAATTTTTCACCGATGTCTAATTATGTTCCGTTGGGATTTGTGGAATTTTCCTCAATTTTCATTAGAGGCCTAAGCTATTATTATAGGTTATTTTTGTAACTATGCTTTTATACGACCGGCATTTTAAAAGGCCGGCTACGCACTCGCGAGCCCTCTGGCATTGAGAGTGTCCATGTGCGGTGGTATCACTTACCATCAGGTGAGCCTCCTGCCCGTTTGCCCCCTGTTCAATAAAAAAAAAGACTAAAAACGTTCAAATATGTATTCAGACATATTTGAATCAATTATTTATTATTCGTCTAGTCGTTAGAAGGAAGGGAGATTCCTGGCGTAGGCTTATTGGCACGTTGTATAATAAAAAATGCGAAATGTATGAGAGGTACAAATTTTTTTTTTTTTGGATTCCCGCACCAAATAAACCATGTTATAACTAGGGGCCTGTTATGACTTTGCAAGGCTGGATATTTTATATATTACAATAAATATAGTTTCACAGGAATTTTTAAATTCGACTCAGTAATATTTACAAAACACAATTTTCTCTTTGCTAATAACACTCTTGGATAGTTCTTCTATTAAGAGATAAATTAAAAAATTGATTACCTAATGAAAATTTAGAAGAAATCGTTTCCCAAAAGCTTACATTACTAAACGATTTTAAACGTTAATAGTGTTTTTATATTCTACTAGATTCGAGGCACTGCACCATTGAAACACTTTAAATTTTAAATGAACGTTAAAATGTACCTACGGCAGTTCTGTGTGATATGTAGCCGCTGTTAAATGTTGGCAATCTTTTAAAACTTTTCTGTTTTTCTTTCTTATGTTTTTAAAAATAGTATTTATCTGAAATTTCGTTTATAAACTTTTATATACGTGAATTATATACACAATATTATAGATCGCGACTGTTAAAAACTTAAAACGTCATTATGTAATTAAAATAAATTACGTTTTAATCTTTAAAAAAAGGTTCAATTACACATTAACTGAGTTTTATGTTATGTTTGAACAACTAATTTACTGTTAATTTTAAAAGATATATAAATTAAATATATAGTTCATTCTTTGAAATATATCAAAAGTTATTTAGGTCTCTTTTTAGAAATAAAAAAGAAAAAAGAGTATGTATTTCATAGCGAAAAGCATGACCACAGAGCAACACAAAGGACTGGCTTATAAGAAACTTTAAAAGTAATATTTTAAGAGAAACTTGGCCACAATTGTGCTATAAACTTGGGAATAGTCAGTAAATGTGACAAGTTTTAATTGTTTCATCGCTATATTTGTTGCTTAAAGTCTTAACGTCTTTATGGAGCTTTTAAAAGAATAGTTTGCAATTATGAAGACCAAAAATTTATTTTAAAACTGCAAAATATGTTTAAAAAAATACCTAAGTGACTTTACTAATCCGTCTCCGGAATGAACTTATGGCATATTTGCAAGTTGCAACTACACTTTCCACTGCACGCAAGATGTGATTTGCGATGCACGAATCAATATAAAAATACCACCTCTATTGGGACAAGTCTATTAGTATTAATTTTATATATACTTAAAGTAGTACTTACTTTATATGTATGATACACAAAACACAATTCAAAGTATGAATTTGAATTTTTCAACCTAACTGACACTTAATTTATTATCACAATATTAGCGTTTTAGACGCTTATTTTGTTAGTAAATCCTATTTTAACGCAGCGCCAATGAAATATTTAGCAACAGAATGGAAAAATATTATATATATAACAAAAAAATACGGATATATATAACATATTTATAAAAAAAATATTAATTTTTACAGCGATCTAAATTGAACAGCTGTTTACCTTACAGTGTTGCCACATGATAAATTACCTTGGTTTACCTGGAAACCCTTCATCCGATGACCTTTGATCACATCATATTAATAAGAATATAACAAAATGTCTAGATCGGTTAACAATTAATATTAGCATTTTATTTCAGATACTTTTACACTTAAACACCTTTACATTTGTAACTCATTCTTTTTAGGTATCTGTGTGCCCTATTCTGGCAAAGGCCTCCTCCAAATCCAGCCATTCCTGTCTGCACTGTGCCACTCTCTGCCATGTACCACCTCCCCAGGTTAATAATTAATAGCCGCTAAAAAAATGAACGGTGCGAATAAACAAAAGCTTTTGTGTTTCAAGATAATCGTTTTTCTAAAAACAGACGAAACTACGTTATTTATAAGGTTTAAGTTGTGTTAATAGAATTTATTTTACAAAATTATTAATATTCGGTACAAAGGAGATGGAAACGAGGAGCACTTAGAAGTGTAGTGTAAGTGACGAATGGGGTAAATTCACTACGGCTTCACGCAGCCTTTGATTGTAGCTATTCTGTCTTAGTCGGGTTGTGTACTGCCATAAACAGTATCTTACCTTGCCTTAGCTTATCTAGAAGGCTTAATACCTAAAATATATTAGACTTATTATATGATAATAACTAAATTTTGGATAAGATGTGCGTAATTTTTCAACGTGTCTGCACGCATACTGAAACTGTTGAAGACGAATACTCAAACTCATACTCGAACAAGTACACTTATGAACGTCAACAGAAAGGATGTTAAATTGATTCTAAATTAACATTTACTACCAGTTCGCAAGTCAAGGGCGTAGAGCAAGAAAGAAGAACTGGCAAACAATAGTGAGAGTAATGAGCAGAGTCACCATGTGGAGCACTATTCTCCACTCACTCCACACTCCACTTCTTGCTATTCGCCTAAGTATTTAGTGAGTTGAATGCGCTGTCAGATTTCGTTACATCATGATAATTGTTTGTTCATAAGAAAGCCTGTCACCATAGATACAAATACAATCCACTTTATCTTAATTATCTGTATTATTTATAGATACATTAAATTATTTTCTCACGTTGATTTGGTTTAAATCGACCCCGAAATTTTATAACATTGTATTTGCCTAAACCAACTTTGTACTACTGAACTAACTACTGTCAAAATCCACTATAACGACATCGAATGGACTACTCATATTTGGTTGTAAAAGCCGATAGTCGTAACAGCCGATGACGTTGTTGACCTAATATGTACTCATTAGTGATTAATGTACTCATGTATAAAATATAACTACATTTTGTTTATTTAACATGAAAATTATAACAAAAAGACATTACGTACGTGTAATTTTTTTTCTGATAAGGCTTTCTAATAGAATTCATCCCAGACCTTTGATTTTGGTCAAAATAACCGGTATATTGTTCTATACGATATCCTCGTAAACGTTTTTCACTGTATAAACTTCGCTTAATAATAATAACCTTATTTCAAATTCTATCCATAGTTTAAGTTAGTACCAATTCGGTACATTGCTATATTGGTTAGTAAATAACACAAAAAAATATTGTCAATAGTGACAACCTTCCAGTTTCTTTAATATACGAGTTAATTTCGCCTAGACGTCCCTTTAGGGTTGAGATCATTTGGTGCCTTTCTAGAAAGCGCCTTGACTCGAAATCTTTGCTTGAGCTTTCTTTGAATGCGTGCCTCATTTGCTGAGGGCGTAACGAGAGGCCCTGATTGTATCACAAGACATATACACAATGCTTATCTTTGCGAGGGGTAATTTTTATTCTCTATACCATTTAATGCAATGCGATATAAGCCTGAAATCAATACCACTTAGATGTAAACCGTTAATTATAAACGTTTCCTGTAATAGAAAATAAAATAAATATTTAATTACATTATTAAATAAACAAATGATTTATACAACTTTTGCACGTGTAAAAAATAAATAAAAATATTTTTTATTTCTTTGCTAGAGGATAAGCGTGCGCATTTTTAAAGGGTTTGGGGTCGTGGGTTCAAGCTCAGATTGTGGACCAATCCATTATTTTATATTTAGAAGGAAAAGCTTTTGGTATTAATAATACCAATTACTGAATTATTATGTCCTATATGCAGGTTTAATAAGAATAATACTTCATCACAACATAGATAATTTTTTAAGTCTCAATTTTTTTTATTACATATTAATTCAGCACTACAGCCGGGATTCAAACACACGTCCACAGGGAGAATCACACGCATAAACATGGCTAACACTGCTCCTAACACCAGATGAGTAGCCTTATTTGCAATTTCAACTTTACGGAATACCGTAAAGTATTAATAAATAGTTAATTTTATTTCAAAAACCTGATATAATTTCCCAAGGATACGCCATATTCCTCAAGATATGAGCCAAGTGTAGAGGCCAAGAAAGCCGTGCCAAACTTGCGTTGGTTAGCCTCGAATGCGGTTCTTACCTACAGTTCAACGGAATTAAGTTCTACACAGTTACAAACTTAAATACTAGCCCCGTCTCCAGTGTGAGGTGATTTACTAATTAACTGTTTCCGAGTTTGAATCAACGTCTTTTATTACAGATAACATGTAAGCTTGTTAGTGATATTATTATATAATATTGCACTTAGCAACAATAAATTTAAAAAAAAAATTATAATTTCTATTAATTTTCGATACAATAATATTTTAATGACAATTAAGTTCAATAAATTCCTAACATATCTTCCTTTTTCCCTCCCTCTAAGTCTCGGAAATCTAGTTTTAGATTTGTATAAATATACACAAGAATATGAACAATACTTAAAAATTAGTTTGCCAAAGATGTTGCACTTCTGACATGTGTACTTTGTACGCACTTTTTTTTCTACATAAGGATGTTAGGTTAGGTTTTATTGATTGCTTAAAGCTGTCTTGCCAAAGCTCGAGCCCACCTTACGAGAGTCAGCCTCAGCATTCTATTAGGTGTTTTCCGCAGAGCCACGCTACCCCTTTGACTAGCAGAAGGCTCCGAGAGTAGGACCCGTCCCACAGACTACGTGAGGGAATTTTTGCCTCATTAAAAAACCTATTCCTATAGTTAGCTGACATAATAATTTTTATTTTTTTTTGATAAGACAATTCACACCAATTGACCTAGTCCCATGCTAAGCTGGTGAAGCTTGTGTTATGGGTACTAGGCAACGGATATACATACATATTATAGATAGATAGACATATAAATACATATTTAAACACCCCAAGACTTAGGTCAAACAACACCAAATGCTCATCACATCGATGTTCGTCTCAGCCGGGGATCGAACCCGGGACCCATGGATTCGCAGTCAGGGGTACTAACCACTAGACCAATAGCCTCAAAAAAATAATATATTAGATAATTGTAGCGACATCTACAATGTACGGCTATCTTCGCTGCGATGACGTCATACCCTGAAACGCGCTAACAAAGTTCATCAGTTAATGATATTCACAACTTCCGGATCTTAGTCACTGGAGCCTTCACGGCATCCAGTAATTACTGTTCGAGGATTCTGACTTTAGGTTGAAGGAACTGTTTATATTTCCTTCACAACTTATTGTGTTTAAGAATGAGACTGACTAGGGTCGGATTTAGAGGTCTGGAGACCTCGGGGCAATAAAGGCGTGGAGAAAATTATTTAACCCAAATTATTTTCCAACTAAAATGTAAAATAAATTCAGTCTTGTTTTTCAATCAATAATTTGTTGTGAAACCAAGTAGATTCTTTTAGTATTGAACAAACATATAAAAATATGTATACCTAAAGAAAAGTTGGTTACTAGTGTTTACTAGTCGGAATTTCTCTTTCGTGGAGGCTCGTGGTCCCCTAAATCCGGCCCTGAGACTGATAATTAAAAGAAGCTGCATTAGTAATTTATTAAATAAGCAGAAACCCTGCGTCTGTTTTTGTATGCTAGAATGCGTTCGCGTTTGTATTTAAATATCCGTGAAAGAAGTTTTATTTCAATATAGTCTATGTTCAGTAGTGGGCTAAAATTGAATGGCATTTTGGGCACTGGTTAACGCAAATCGTGGGCCGTTATTCGAAAATTCGTTTTCAAATAACTGCCCACAAAACCTAGCAAGTTAGTTTTTCAGTAGCCCACTGCAATAGTTTATTTTATGTGGCAGTTAAATTCAAATTGCAACGAACACTGCGACCTTTTATCGGAATAATAAAGAGGGATGTCCATCGTAAAAATTATTTTATGTCGCCATTTTGGAGACGTGGCTTGAGTGAAACAAAGGTTGTGGCAGTAAAACTGATTTAACAATAAATCGTAACTTATTTTAAACAGACAACTACCGCCGGTTTGAATCAATCAAATTCGAACGAACACTTAATTCATTATTTTGAATTCTGGTTCAGCGCTCAATAGTAGTTTAATTTAATAAAAACAAATCAGTGGTGCTACAACCTCTTTAGGTCTTGGCCTCAGATTTCTGAATCTGTTTCATGATCATTTTTAAATCTAATAGGCAAGTACTCAGTCTCCAGTGCCTGACACACGCCGTCGACTTTTTGGGTCTAAGGCATGTCGGTTTCCTCACGATGGTTTCCTTCACCGTTCGAGCAAATGTTAAATGCGCACATAGAAAGAAAGTCCATGGGCGCACAGCCGGGGATCGAACCAAACTGCTCTTTTTGTTTTAATTTATTCTTTGTATTAATTTGTTTTAATAGCTTGATATATTTTTCTGTTTTAAAGAAATTTATATTTATTATTACAATCAAATTTTCTTAACCTACATAGTAGAAATAAATATAATTAAAAATTAATAAAAGGGATATAAAAACAAATTTTAAAAGTTTGGTCCCTATGTACCTTTAACACTGGCAGCATTTCCTCGCTGTATTGCTATACTTATTCGTTGAGCAAGGAAAGCACCAGCTCTGGGGTCACCAGTACTAACTACCAGCCGCCAACCTAAATCTTTAATTAGCGCTTTTAATTTATTTATATATTCACGGCTTTTTAAGAGGTAGACCGAAACCACAGATCTCCACTCCTGAAATACCTCTCCCGCTTCATCCATTTTCATTACATTAACCATGATTGCTCGTTCGAAAACATAATTATTGTGAAATCTTTGTTTTGGTTTGTTTCTTCGATCGACATGAGAATCATCTATATTATACAAATACACATTGTATGTATGTACAGACTGATGTCCCAAATGTGAAATAAAGGAAATCATAATAACATTTACCGTCATTTGAGTCTAGGAAGGTGGGAACTGACCTAACGTTATCCTCGCCAAAGGCTGTAATGTAACATGTAATGTAATGTTACACAGCCGCTTAGGAGCTGCCCATTCGGGGTGCAGTCCCATAAGTATCCTGTCGTGTTAAGTAAGGCCTGACACCATGGCCTACACGCCCAACGAGTGCCGGTCGTTGTTCTCGCTTTGAGCGCTAACCACCCGGCATAACGTCGGTTTCTTGGCGATCCTCAATGTTCAGCACTTTTGGACGCCAACAGGTTCAGTAATTGACGAGTCGCAAGCGTCGCGAGGACATGATTATGATTCTTCTATAAATTGTACGTGCTTTTTTATGGGATGCTACTTTTGTCGACAATTAATTCTCATCAGTTCTTCGGACAAACAAAATCGAGACCTGCGTACAAATTTTTATACTGTCCAGTAATCATTTGGTTCTTTTCAATATTGTTCCAATGAATAACAAACCACCTCAGGTACGCCTGTGTTTTTAAATAAGTTGGCGCCTTATGTCCAGTAAAATTGTTTCTTCTAATAGGTCTTAATTTGGATGAAATGCAATAATTAAATAGAATGAAAGATATCAAATTATCACTTGTTATCACTTCTTCGTAATTACTTTAACTTATAGGCGGCGAAAATTGAACTACTGTATATTTTTGACATAACATGATTTTTGAATTATTGGAACACGTTGTTGGGTGTCAGCGTAACATGATGAATCGTCTATATTATGCAAATACGCTCGTATGCGATGTACATATACACATCGTCAAATTTGGTCATTTTGTTCCCACCTGAGTCTAAGGTTCCAAAAACTAACACAGACAAGCTTATATCAAGTCACACTCTGAAATACAGAGTATATTATTCACATATTCATACATTCACGCATACTTAAAGTCTAACACGACTTTTGTTTGATTAGATGTAACATTGAGACTACGTTTTCTTTAATAAACTGTTTTAAACATGCACCACGGTACCACGGAATCATTGTAATTTACTTATCCACAACTGTGGGCTAGTGACGATCAAATTTATGTCATGAAAAAAGTTTTATTATTATTATTTTAGACGTCGGTTCATCTTAGTGTTTTTGCCAAACTTGTATATTTTATAATTTCCATAACATCCACACAATCTTGTAGACAACAAACAAACGATCGTCGAGACAATATAAATGATAGCGTCTTATTTACCTGCAACTAGAAAACGCAAGATTTTTCTCAATGTGTTTACTTGAGAGAAGTTAATGCAGCGTACTTGAATTTTAAATTGAAACTGTAGTCACTTCATTGAATATTCTTATGAGCTCTAGTATTTTTAAGAACGCTTTTAACGTTTGATATTCATCCTGGAATTAATTTGATTTTAAAACTAGTGATGGGCAATCGAGTTGTGTGATGCTATTAGCTGAATTATCTGCTATTTCACAGTTTTATAACATGTATACACCTAAAGCTACGCAAGCTTTTGTGAGTATAAATCTGAAGCCTTTTGTACTTCAGTATCATTGACAATATTTCGATATTTATAGGTAGTTAAACCAATTATATATACGTAAATTTTACCTCTAAGACATGCTGATTATAATATATATCGTACGTACACTGATAGTAAAACCTATTAGTACACAGCCAGTACACGAACACAAGACCTCATAATTAGAATCGCAAACTTAACAGTTTTAAAGTAAATGTTTTGTTTTTATTCAAAAACCTTATGTGAAATAGCTAAAAAAATATATTTATAAGCTATACCTTATCGCCAATTTTATATCTATCTTAAAAGATATCGAAAGTTAGAGAAAGTGATTTTTTTTCATATTAAACGTGGCAATGACGTCTCGTCGAATTGACAACCAACAAAAGGATTAATGTAATTCATTACGAAATTGTGTATATTTTAAAACGAGTATAATTTTTTCCAAGCTTATAAAGTTATTCATATTAGTTATGGACATATTTACGCTTAAAGCTGTATTTGATGACTAAACATGTTTTATAAGGTATTGTCTTTTATTGACATAACTTTTACACTATCTTCAATCCGGTAAAATAGCGTTTTCTTTAAATGTTTTATAAAGGTTAGGTTTTGTAATAACAAAAGATTTTTCTTATTAATTTATTTATTTCCATTTTTCCTCAACTAAATATAAACAATAACATAAAAGGCGACAGCTGATTGCTACTTTAACTTACATAAGATACATACAATAAATACAAAAGATTGAATTTAAATGATAATTTTAAATTACACCTTAAGACTAGTCAGGAAGCTATTTCGATATCATAACAAGTTACAAAATAACAGTTATTTATAACAGCTATTTTTATTCAAATAAGTTTTGCAAAGTAGCTTTTTTTCATTAACGTCGGGATATCACAGCTATCATTTTAATATTTAAATTTTATAGTTAATCATAATATTACTTTATCATTTTGAATTACACAAACATTTTAAATATCTTTAACTCTATTCAACGTTGAAAGAGAAGGTATTGCGTTTATGTACAACAGACGTTATTCAATACTAAATTTTGGTTTTATATTAGGCTAAAATAGTGGCAAAAATTACCTTAAAATATAGGAATTAACTTATCGAATATAAATATTACGTATTGAAGAATACAACAATTTATGTAGTTTCAAAGAGTCCTCGCCTTTTTAAAAAAGGAACAGAAAGATTTCTACTTTGCACTCGATAAATGCATCCAATGAATGAAACTTTGTTTGGTACAAATGCTGTATTCTTGTGAATGAAGATTAAACTTTACTAAAACTTATTCGATCTGAACTGATCTTTAAGTAGTCGCTCACATCGAAAATATCCAATTAAAAAGTGTCAGCCTATTTATTCTGTTTCGTAACAAATATATTTGAACTTATTTTGGGCTGTAAAATGAGATTTTGTGAAGTTCTATCTCCATTCAAAACTATTCTGATCTTAGATAATATATTGTGTTTTATCAAATAACCAATTAAGATCAGTTTCACTTCTCAAACTGATATTTCAAGCTTTTGTTACTGAAGTAAATCCTATTTTCATCGGATAATTGAAAGGTATTATGAACTTATAGGCATAGGTTTCCAACATGCGCTGATTTAGTTATTTTTTGCTTTTGTTTTAATTTTGGCATTGTGCAACTATCAAAAACAAATATTCCCGATGAAATTTATTTTTAATTTCTAGTCAACATAGGGTTAATCATAATATTGGCAAGGGCGTTGCGACGTTTCCTCCATGCGCCTGCGCCTTGTGCGTGATACTGCAACTGACGGTACCAAGTGCGAGTGCGTGTACTTTCATCCGCCTGAAATTAAGAAAGATTTAATTAGATTTCAAACATACGTCATCATCAGGACATAATCCACATCTTGCTCCACATGTAAATATAGCTATGTATGGGACGCAAAAGGTATAGAGTATCGCATATTAGCTACGTAATTTTTCTCGCTCGGAAGTGAGTGCCGTCCGTTTTGGAATTGGTAGGCTCTTTTCTTGAAGGACTCTAAGTCGAATTGGTTCGGAAACACTTCAGTTGGCAGCTGGTTCCACATAGTGCTGGTGCGTGGCAAAAACTGCCTTAAGAAACGCTCAATCGTGGAACGACGGACGTCGAGGTGATACGGATGGTATTTCGTAATCTGCCTTGACGTCCTATGACGGCCTGCGATAACGTAATGTTTTTACGGACTTGGTTATTTCAGTGCGTTATGTTACGTTAGGTGACTGGTATTTTTGGACGTACATGTGCCTCAAAGATGGAAACTTGTCATTTTAAATCAAAGTTAATTTATAAACATTATAAACACGTAGAATCTATAATATATTGTTGATGATTCTCATGAAATTGGATCTAGAACAAAGTTTTTTTTTGTCGACTTTTACCCTCAGTAATACAGTGCAAAAATAGATTATTTAGATAACATAAGAATATATATTATATACATCATATTACTTCACCAGGTGTAGTTGTAAAATCACTTGGCAATACTCATCTATTCATGCATTCATGCTAAAACAAACATCAATCGTAGAGATTTTTCCAAACAAAAAATTCTGTACAAATTCAACTATATTCGATAACAAAAATTCCAGTACTAAACAAACGCATTCTCCCGTAAATAGAGTGCAGTGGTTCGTACCAAATGTATAGCGAGAGAGTTTGCTTTTCTACGCTGAGGTAACTTGCATTCGAATCGACTTATGGCCTCCGATTTATAGGTATACCGGATATAGGCTTTCAGCTTGACATATCAGCTTTAAATCGCTTAGATCATGCTTGTGGTTTCCATTTTCGAGAAATTGTCACGGTATTTTGCGATCCTTAAGCTTTCAAAGCAATAAAGTTATAAGAAACGATAGTGATTTGTTACGTTCTAATGTCATACAATTAAAATAACTATTAAGAACATTACCATTTGCCTATGCGTTTATGAAGTAGGTCTTTAATTATTTATATTAAAAAACTGAGTATAAAATTATCGATATTAACATGTAACTTACCTTAAAAATATAAGAATCCTTAGTAGTTATCTCGTGAACTTCGAAGAAGTGTTCAGGCTCGTGATCGGCAGCCACCACGCAGCGGTCGAGGAAGAGTGGCTCCCGCTGTAAAGTGTATCTTCCAGCCTTTTCCCTAACAAGGAGTAGGGCTGCTTCTCTAACACCGCTTCTAGCGAATAAAGCCTCCCCTTCTTTCTCGCGAGCCTCCCGATCTCTTGCTTCTCTTGTCTCACGTATTTCGTTCGTTTTGTGCGAGTTCGTTGGCTGAAAGATATATAACAATATATTATTGTTAGGTCTTCTTAATGTAAAGGTAATCTAAATATACTAAATAATAACTTAAAAAGAACTCCATTTGTCCTTAGACATGCAACGCTCCCGGCGTTATTATTCTAACTGACCCGACTGCTCCTTTTCCCTTTCCGTCTCATAAAATAGGATTAGTTTTTAAGTAAAAAGTTAGTGTCTTTTCGGCCTTAAGGTTAAGTTATGCTTTTTTCTGTGTAACAAACAAAATATCTAAGTTTATAATATTTTACTTGAACTTCTTGTATCGAAACTATTATATATCTAGCAATAACAGGCGAAAGTGAGTTCATTAGAGTTTGTTGATGAGCGATTTAATGAGTTATATCTGATATTGTAACATTATACATCTCTTGTGTAACTTCCTGGCGTGTATAATAAAGGAATAAATGGGATAACATGGAAATATTTGAATTTCTATTATAAATGAGAGATCGTTAACAATATGTAAGTAGTTTTTGTGTTTAAACTTGATGTTGAATATAATGACGACTAGATAATGTAAACAAAAATGAGATTATTAAGCTATTGCATTGATTTTATAGCGGGCTTTGAGCGCGGCGACCGAATCAAGAAATTCCGTAACTAAAATAAAAATCTAAGACAAGATGACGTAATATAGGTGCGGCCAATACGCGATAGAGCGGGACAGAACGCATACTGCGTCTCACATCGATCTGCCGTGATCGGTGACGTAGTGTAAGCGCCGCCGGTTCAGCCAGTACGCGTTAGAGTGAGACAGACTATATAGGCGTGTTATTCTGAGTCTGATAGAGTGGTGGAGTGAATTAAAATCAAAGAAAAAACTTGAATTAATATCAAAGCAAAAAAAAACCGCATAAATAAAAAAATAAATAAATAATTATAATTGTTGTGTAAAAAGTTAGTAATAAATGCTATGCAAAAGCTTTACCGCGACAGTCCCTGAGTGCCACGCGGTTTTATTTTCCTTACGTCTTTCAAATCTCCCTAATTGTTTTATATTTCATCAAGATTTGTTCACGTGTTGTGTATTTTATATATTAACCATATTGTCTTAAGTTTAGTTCTAATACTTGTTATTGGACATTGTTAAGCCCAATTTTAAGAACCTATGTGTGAATCAACTGACTTACACAAGCTTATGTAACTCTAAGGTCATTTCCAAATATTTTCATAAAACGATACTGAAAAAATTTCATAAATATTTTACCAGCCAATATTTTTATAATTGAAATCGCGTGGCGATACAACCTATAGGTCTTGTTTCGTAAAAAAAATTCTGAATAGGCAAGTACGTGCTCAGCCTTTATGCCTGACACACGTTGTCGATTCTTAGATCTAAGGCATGCAGATTTCCACATGTTGTTTTCTGTTCAAGTATAATTGTTATAAAAAGAAAACTCCATTGGTGCCAAGCTGTGATTTGAACCAGAGTTTTGAAAGGCGCCCGTGCAAGCCGTTCTCTTACATAAAAACAGCTTAAATTATATATAGTCTCACCTTTCCATTAGTTACCAAAAGAGCATTTATCGGCATCAATTTGATAGTGCGTCCTTTACGCCAGTTGTTGTCGTTCGGTTGAGTGAACAGCAGCTTGCCCTCCATAGCGAATCTGTACATTGAAATACATACATCAATTCCCGCTGTGCATACGTCTAGAAACAGGCGAGTGATGTGTAGTGCTGTTTCTACACAAAGACGTTATACCATCTATATAGTCATACGATAAGCTTTTTAATAATATGTTTTTTAGTTATAAATAGGTGCGTATGCAGTTTTTACTGCTTAGTGTAGTGCAAAACCACAACTACGTTTTAACAATTAATTAATAATGGTATAAAAAAATCTGGATATCCAAATGAATAAATTTGTATGTAATGGAATGTAGCTAGTTAAATATAATCACAGTATAATATTACACATTTTTCTAATGAGGGTAACAGTTGAATTATAATTAAAAATCAAAATCAACACATTATATAAATAGCGTATACATAATATATTTGTCGAAGGAATGGCGTAACTATGAACTGCATATGTTATTAAATACTGTTAGTATTAAAGGTTTTGTTTGGACTGATTTAATGTTATTACATTATAAGCCCTGTGATATAAATTGACATTGCTGCGACCGGTTATTATAGAAATCAAATATTTTCAAAAGAGCAGTCAAGTTGAAAAAAGACTAATATTAACGTACAAATAAAACACAATATAATACTTCAAGGGTGATAATTCGGATTTTCAGAGTGGTAAGCGATAAAACTCGTATCTTAAACTTGGGCGTATAAGAGCAATGATTCTCGTAATAGAGCAATTTGTTACTCCATCCATTTTAGTTTATCTCTTACAATTTTCCAAAGATTATCTTTTATTTTATAAATACATTTTTTACGACAAACATGATAAATATATAAAAACGTAATATTTTTTTTCATCTATACACAATTATTTATTATTTTGACTAAGCACTTTTAAAATAATGATGTTATTAAAAGTAATAAAAAGCTAAATTTTATAAAAAGCCGGTCTTGTTTCCTAGAAAAAAGTGCTACAGAAATATCTCATTTTATTAAATGAAGTTTCTTCAAGGCTTTTGAATACCAATTTAAAATTACCACAGATGGCAAAGAGAAATAGCTGCAAAACTAACCTGGCATCATCATGATTCCAGTCAAGCACGTCAACCGCCATCTTCCTCAGTCTTATGTCAGCTACGTGTAGGTCATGTGCTGTTCTTCGAGCGGCCGCGAGCCTTCTCCAGAGGGGAACGTCTCTTGCAGCAGCCGCGGCCGCTGCCGCCGCTGCGTTGATTTCTTCAAGTCTACACTCAACGCAGCGCTGCGCATTCTTGACGTCATCTCTTTCGCAGGCACAAGAGGCAGTTGCACGATATAAACGAGAGAGAAGGAGCGGATATTTTGTCACGCGTTGAACGGGTACCTGTTAATAATAGTGTTCAAATGTTTTTCTTAATTTTTATGAATGAGTCAGAAGTTAAATTCAGCTAAGCATCAGCAAACAATATATAAGAAAGAGATTATTGTTTTACGAATAAAATTAAAAACTACTGGTCAAATATAACACTTGAATTGTATCAGTAACATAGGCAATAGCTATTCCAAAAAGTCCAGTTGTCCGAAGGACGCAGTTTTAATGTAAAGTCAAAATGTTTATAGAACATATATAGATATTATTAATTTTAAATACAAACCATGAGGAAGGAATTAAGATTCATACGCCTCAAAACCGTATTTTCCATTTGTGAAACGCGTAAGAATATCCTCAGAAGTTCTTTCTCCTTCTCCAGACCAGCCAAAAGCAAGGCGGCACCGGCTTGCTTTACACAATATGATTGGAATGCTGTTAACATTCCGGAACATTCTAGGAGAATTTTTCCAACATTCACGGTCAGTAAATCCTATAAATAACCAATAAAATAACTGATAATAAACTTCGAATTTTTATCTCTAATAATATAAAGGCAAACAGTTTCACACAAAAAATTATAGAAAACCACTGTTATAAGACCCATCTTGTTCTTTTTATAAATGAAGAATTTTATTATAGTTTTAGAAAGATATATAATGTGGTATTCGTTTCTCCTCTATAGTTGTCATTAGGCATATTCAATGTGTTTTACTAAAATTCTGGGTTCGAATCCCAGAATTATTTGATTTTTTGAAAATATACTTTTGAGAGGGACTGAAAAATATATCTATCTCTCTCTATCTCAGGTGTTTATTATATACACAGCCTATGCATACATGAATACAGAACACTATTATAATATGAGAAAGTATTTGATGAGGCGGGAAGACTCTGATTTTGTTTAAGCAGTGATTTGAAATATTAAGTAATATTTGTTGTTTTAAATGTTAAATTTCAGTTTTCTTTATATAGTTTTGTCTATTAATATACTTATTTGTTTTCTGTTTCGTATATATTGATTATCTATGTAATCTGTTTTGGCTTTCTGTCTGTCTAAGTGTTTTGTTTTATAATATGTATATTAGTTGTAAGATTACTTATAATTTAATAAATAAATATATATTCGTTGCGTACCTCATCTCCTTGTTCCACGGCAATTTCTAGACCATCTCTTAATTTTTCCGACAAAACCTGATTGTTATCAATAAGTTCCTCCACGTTTAAGAAAATAGCGCTTAATTGTTCTTGGTTAAGTAAGCCTGCCACTAGCATAGGTTTGTAGAACTCCTCTAGAATGATTTGAAGATCTCGTCCGTATTTCTCCTCAGTTTCAACTATTTCTGTTATAATTTCCTTTCTCTCTGCTCTCTTTTTGGCACATTTCCGGCAAACCAGGGGTGCGTATATTGAACCTGTAAATAGATATATCCAATATACGTTAGTTAAAAAAAGTACCTTTTAGAACACAAAGCCATAGAAATGCTATTTAATATTTATAAAGTACTAGCAGACCGGCCAAGCGTTGCTGTGGCTAAGGTTTTTGTTATATTACATAGTAGCAAACTATTCAAGGGAAAAGGTAGGAGAAAACCAGTCATGGAGTGCACCATGCTTTTTTTGTGGTTATTCCATTAAATTTTAGCTTATGTGAAACGTTGGTACTTTCAACACAGCGCCATCTGTTAGAATTGTGATTATCAAATAATAAACAAATATTTTGCAATAAAATAATATTGTGGGTATAAATTGAGATGTAAGCTATCCTATCATTTAAGTTGGATCAAACTACACACGGTGTGCAAATTTGATTGATATCGGTTCGGTAGTTTAGGAGCCCATAGCGGACAAACAACGGGACACGTAATTTATATATATTAAGATTTTATAAAAAAAAAATCAGTGGCGCTACAACCTCTTTAGGTCTTGGTCTCAGATTTCTGAATCTGTTTCATGATCATTTTTAAATCTAATAGGCAAGTAGGTGATCAGCCTGCCAGACACACGCCGTCGACTTTTTGGGTTTAATACAAGTCGGTTTCCTCACGATGTTTTCCTTCACCGTTCGAGCAAATGTTAAATGCGCACATAGAAAGAAAGTCCATTGGTGAACAGCCGGGGATCGAACCTACGACCTCAGGTATGAGAATCGCACGCTGAAACCACTAGGCCAACACTACTCTTAAAGTATTTTATATTTATATTAATTATTACCTTGCTCTGTAACTTGCGTGTCAACTGCAGTATCACAGTCTTCACATAAGTGTATTGGAGTATCTTTATCACTTATTGAATTCCGGGGAGAAATTTTTCCTTGAAGTCTGCTCCTTGATGATTTACTTGTCTCTGAGCCTACACCTGAATCGTTTCTTTCAATTTCCGTCGATGACTTTTTACAAAGTAAAGCTTTTTCTGCATTATCGTTTGTAATAATTAATGAATTATCTTCACTTGAATCAGATGCATTCGATACTTGACTGGTATTCCTTTCAACTCCATTGGGTTTTGTATCGTTTTTTCTATTACCATCTCTTTTCTCTGATAACGATTGATGTTCTGGCGTATTACCATAATTAGTTATATATGTTTCTTCATCATCAATACCTCTTTCTTTAGCATCAACCAAATATGATAAGATATCATATTTGGATGCACCTTCAAATATTGAACGGGAACCGGTCCTTTTTTCCTCATCAGTAATTATAAGTGAATTTGGCGGCGGATTTACTGGTAGGGGCGGTGGCATATCTCCAATTTCTTCGTATATTGGATCGCTATTCAGACGGATCGATTCGTAATGATGATCATCATCAGTGTTATTAGCTGTTTCAATATCACAAATCGCTGCGTCTACCAACATTTGATAAAATTTGGATCTTGTTGAATTAGTATCATCTTCTGTTGATAGTTCACTTGCAGATGCATTATAACAATCCGACATTGGTTCCAAGTCTGAAAAACCTCCAGCTACCCCGCTTTCATACTCCATACTTTCATAGGGAGCTGAGCAGATATTATTTTCATTTTGAAAATACACAGTATTCCCGATATTGTTCGTAGCATTTTCATTTTTACATTCTCCGTCAGCTATAATACAAGATTTATTCATTTCTTCCTTCATACTAATAAGAGAACTTTCAATTAACTTTTCGATTGTAACTTTGCCATTATTAACTCCTTCTTGATGTTTTGTTTCTTGCAATTTAATTAATGAATTTTCTATTAACTTTTTGACTAAATCAGAGTCTAAGCCATCTGCCAGATGAGCAAAAAAAGGATCGTCAAATAATTTTGCAACCAAATTTCCACCTTCTGGAGTCTTTTTGTCACAATCAGATTGGCTTAAGCTATCATCTTTTTCCCACAGACGTGTGGAATAAGATTGCGTTTTACAGCTTCTACTGGATCACTAAGTATTGAAGAAATACTAGAATTGACACTTGCTGAATTACTTTCATTAAAGTATTCTTCATAAGTATTATTGAATTCATCATTCTTATTCTCTCCAGGAAACACAGCTCCGATATAAACTTGACTTTTAGATTTTTTACCATCATTTTGTGGAGAACCAACGCTTATAGTAACGGTTGTTCCTGTCTGATATGTATTACATGAAGTACTGGACCCATCATTTACTACAACTGAAGATAAATAAATTGGGGTATCGTTACTGACATTCATTGTGGAATAACATTCATTCCCATTTATCTGTATTGACGTCTTTCTAGGCTCGTTATCTATAAATTTAAGGACTCTTTTAGATTCCTTTGAACTTTCCTGAGTATCTTCTGTCTCAAACTGTTTAACTTTTAAAACAGTTTTTTGTTCATTATCATTTGAATCTGACCACTCATCACTCGTAGAACTTATAGAATCATTACGAACAAAACGAGTTTTAACATAGTTTTGTCTTTTAGAACGTGATTTTAATCTCGGTGGGGGTTCTGGTAACTCAGTTATTCCATTACGTAAATTTTTCAAAACTTTACGTGTTATTTCACTACTATCACTTAGATTTTCAGTATCATGATCATCCTTAGATGTAAGTGTAGCTGTAATATTACTAACAGTATTTGCATTCTGCTGTAAATTAACATCATTTTCAGTAAGTGATTCCAAAAATACTTGGGTTGTATGACAGTGTTTAGATTTAGATCTTAAAGCCATAGTGTCTAAAAATTTTGGTGGAGTTATATTTATAGTTGATGTTAATCTCTCAGATTCGGAACGACGCAGTGTTGGCACTTTTGGCACGTCGTTATCTGTAAATTAAAAATAAAATTATTATTACCAAGCTTAGAAAATATTAAACAAAAATTTGCCATATTTTTAATTATAATTACCTTCACTTTCAATGTTTTGCTGTACTGAATTTATATTTTCATCAGTAGATTGAATGAGCGCCGTTTTTATTTCACAAGTAGACAATGTGGAAGCATCAAGTGACGATTCCAGCTTTTCTGTATTGTTCTCTGCTGCAGATTGTTCTACGTTTAGTTCAGCTGAAGTTGTGTGTTTTGTTTGTTGTAAACTCTTACTAACTATATCACCTTCCGCAATGCTATCGTCACTGCTTTCTACTTTAAGATTTTCGGGCATCTCTTTTAATATATCATCGTGAAGATTAAGTTCAGCGGTAAAAATTACTTTAGTTTCATTACTATCCACTTGAAATTGAACCCGTTTTCTATGTAAAACATTTTGCGAAGGAGATATGTTTTTAGTATCCTTAGGTTTAGGCAGATAAAAATGCGAATGATTCATACCTTTTTCGATCAAATGAATTATCCGTTACTTCAACTTTCGTTGAATCAGTTGAATTTGATTTAGGCTTTTTGAGAATTGATTTTATGACATCTGGTTTGTGATTTTTATTTTTTACGTTACGTAAATGTTCCATTGAGGCCTTCTTGTAGTTTTTTTCTGGTATTCTTTGATTGTCACTTTCGCTATCATCGTCAATTTTTGTATTTCTGATTTTTCTAGGAGGTCGTTTCGGTGAAACACTTTTCTGTTTTGTACGATTTGAGGTGGTGTTAATTATTTTCTTACTACTAGCTTTACTTAGTGTGCCTAATTTACTGCTTTCATTTTTAATACTTGGTAAAGTTAAAGCTGAAGACATATCTGTTGATTTAAAGTCATAATTTTTGAGATCAAAGTTAACAGGGTCATATACAGATAATTCATCAACGATGTTTGTTTTAGAGTCATTCGAAACTCTTATTCTTTGTCCACTAATATTTTTTACATTTTTATCAGATGAAACTTTAGTTAATCGATGACTACCGTTTTTATTTGAGTCTTGAAAGGGTCCATTATAATCATCATCAAATTCAACTTCCGAGTTCGATTTTGATATTTTCATTAAATCATATGGATTTATATCACACGATAAAATAGATTTCTTTGTATCTGGCACGTTAATGTCTTCATCAATCCAGACCTCATTTACGCGACTAACAGATTTACTTCTATTTTTAATCAATCCTTCGGGGCTTGGTTTTTTATTTTTCATTCGACATGGACTTATACTTTTTGCTCGAGACCGTGATGTTGAAAATTGACTTCCGATTCGTGTTTCATGTGGAGGTGCTAATCTGCTTCGACGCATTAAATCATATGGATCGGGATCCCCATTAGATTTGAGGATGCTAGGTCTAGACTTGGTGCCCTGAACACGAACAGTGCCCGCCCTTAATAAACCAGCATCACGATTCACTTGTGGTCCTCTCACCGTTCCACCAACAAGCAGCCGTGTGCTGTCAGTTATTGTTAAAGGTAAACGAGATCCTTTACATTTCTTACAAATACTGACTTTGGTTGAGCTGGTTTTCTTCGTACCATTAAGGTATTCAGGACAGGAACATAGTATGACTGCGTAGTTATGTGGTGTTGGTTTTTGAGGAGTACTGATTAAGACAGGCCCAGGACTTTCAGGATAAGATGTAAATACGCTCGGCCGTATAGGCGGAGTCTGGGCCCTAACAGACCCGTACAACCAGGTTTCCGCATACTTCATTGATTTAGATAAAGCTGAACCCCCTGGTCCACTAATAGTTCCATATAAATATGGACTATCCGGTGATTTCTCTGAAGATTTGCTGCTCCCTGATGTATTTAGTTTCAACTTTGAAGACCATTTCTTCGGACGCGTAGTTTCGGCTGTGTCGTAAACCTGAAAACAATAAATATATTATGTATATTTAATTAATAAGATTGTTGCGTTCTAGTAAAAGATTTTTGTATATAATACTCAAGCCAGCTTTTAGTGCAATTTTTAGAGTTAAAACCACAGTAAACCGCATAATCGAGAGAAAATAACCTTCGTTTGCTCTCATTCACTTAACGTTTCATTTGTTATTCAAACAAGGATATACCAATTAAAACCTGAAACTGAATCGTGGCAATTTTCAAAACAAACCTTCATTGACGACGGTTATCAAAGCCTCCTAATTTACAAAGCGATTCCATTATTCTGTACTTGTTACTAACAAGGTTCTCTCATGTCAGGCTTTAAGCAAGTTATTTTTGGAAAACTTTGGTCATATACATATATATATATATTTTATTATCATTACTTAGGTTTACATAAATTACCGTACCTACATATGAGGATGAAATCAAAACTTCGGCACAAACTAATCGTTAATCGATTAAATTAATTAATCGTTAAACATTATTTGCATGTTACCAGTTTAAACATAACAAAGTTTGGCTTGAAAAAAATTCATCTTAAAGTTGAAAATTTTCAAATTCTGAATAAACTTAGCTAACTATTCAGAGGGTGGCCTAATGAAAGTGACCGTGGCGTATTGTCCTCCGAGATCTGCTTGGACAAAGCACGTGCCGGACAATCCGGACTCGTGATTGGAATCGAACAATCCCTGCTGGGATTTAAGTCGGATCTGAATCGAAACCTCTGGATTGCAATACGGAAGTTTCGTTTTGAAATGAGAACTGTGACTGAACAATAAGCTGCTTGTGACACGTGAAAAGGTGTAAAGCTTCGAAATTCGAATGTGTAACATGACAGGTGTTATTGTGAACTTTGCTGAATAAAGTTTTTGTTTAAATTTATTATAAGCATGCTTAACCATACATAATTATGTGATTGTATGCTGTTAGATATCAAAAATGTTCGTTTCTTAAACTTAATTATATTCAGTCAACTGTCTTCGCATGTTTCAGTGACACTGCAAGTAATCACAAAAATATTACTCCATTTTCACAAGATTTTTTTTACATTAGAGAGAAGACATCTCGCCGTGAAAACAATGCATTTATGCAATGCGTGCTAGTCAAAGTTACCGTAAGTCGACCTATAAGTCAAAGAAAAACAAGAAGTTAATAAACAAAGTCTCTATGAATATATTATTGTTTTGTTTGCCACTAAGTTATAACGATATTTATGATTGGAAAATATTTCTTATATATAAATTAAGCTTATTTTTCAATTTAATAATTATTAATTCGTGTGCATCGGCATGCATTGCACCGGCGTGCAATAAAATAAAATAGTTGTTACCTGATACTGAATTGAGGGACTGGCCTTACAAACTTAGCCTTAGAACAACAAAAAATATGTTTGTACTATTTTAAAAAAATACTATAATAATACTTATCGATTTACGGAGCAATGTAAAAGACACTATGTGTTTTATGTGTACAATTTTCGAGAGTGCATTCAAGTTAAAATATATTATTAAAATAAAATAAATCAGGGGCGCTAAAACCTTTCTAGGTCTAGGCCTCAGATATCTGTATCTGTATCATGATGATGTCAACCTATTAGGCAAGTAGGTGATCATCCTCCTTTGCCTGACACACGCCATCGACATTTTCGGTCTACAACAAGCCAGTTTCCTTACGATTTTTTCCTTCATCGTTCGAGCGGATGTTAAATGCGCACATAAAAAGAAAGTCCATTGATGCATAACCGGGGATCGAACCTACGACCTCAGGGATGTCACACGCTTAATCCACTAGGCCAACTCTGCTCTAAAATATACTATTTACCTAATGTAATAAACCCCTATTGTATTCTGATGAAAACTCTAAGCTCATCTAAAGTCGTTCAATTTTAACACTAAACTTTAACTAGGCACCAAGAAGTAAATAGAGACTGTACCCTAGTTAACGTGAACAACGGCAAGGCTTTTAGTATTGCAGATATTCTGCGGTTTTCAATTAACTACAACAATGGATTTAACCGGATAATACAGGACTCTTGAGTTACTTGTTTGTAATCAAAGTCAGTTATAAGAACTCAGTTCACTCAAACATGAAGCTAGAAAAGTGCTGTTATTTTAGGGTTGAAAGCTTATAAAAAATATCAGTGAAACAAGCGCGGTGGCGAAATTCAACAATCTATATTTTAATATTTTCTGTTTTTATTAATAAAGAATAATTAATTGAATAATACAAACTTCAAAATTATTTAATACGTTAACAATTTTTAAATTGTATTTGAATAAATTATTTTCTTGTAGTAAAAGATCATCTTTAGGTAAAAAAATCAATTAAATACTAAATACTATTTGGTATTCAGTAGTAGTAGTTCAGTTCAGCACGGATTTAAATGCGGTCAGTCATCTGATACTGGAGTATCATTACACCGACCTTACCTAGATGCTAAGAGACCGTCATTAGTATTGATTTACTGAGGTAACATAAGTCAAAGCATTTAATTCATGAACAGGCATCATTTTACAAATAATTTTTCCTCACTTTTATACATTTGCTGGATAAAAAGTGATTATCGACATCTGTTTTATGATGTTTAATGTTTTTTTTGGTCTTTTTAAAGTAAACTTCTTTAGGCGCATTAGGGTATAATTTTTACGGAACGTCTCGAAGATGTGCAGCGTTTTTGTCGAAGACAAGGAGAGAGCGATTAAGACCGATTGAGAGAGAGTGAGAAGGGTGAATTACCTTATAGAAATTCTATTGTTATAATTAAAATTTCGTAAAGAGAATTTATGAAATATTAGTATTTTATATGTAATGCAAAATAATTTATTGAAATCTCAAATGACGAATTGTAAATTAAAATGCCACGTGTTTTTTTATCGAAGAAAGAAGAAATCAATTTAAAAAAAATATATAATTTGTAGGTTTTCGACACTTTTAATATTTTAAAGACAATTAAATTCATATTTTATTGTTTTTGTATTGATTGTATTCATTATGTATTCATATTTAGTAATTTATGATGACTTATAGCTAGATTAATAAATAGAGAAAGAATTTGATATATTTTTTATATTCATTTTTAATTAAACCCCTCTGTAATTTATTTATAAATCTTATAATAAAAAAAATGCTTATTAAGCTGATTTTACTACAACACTATGACATAAACTCACAAGCTGTGTCAATCTGTGTTTTGTTAAAAAACAAAACAAACACAAAATAATCAGAATAGTTGATAAACATTACAGAGACCCTTACAGAATATCGTAGATTAGTGGTAATTAAATTAATTGTTTAGAAACTCAACCTTACCAATTTAATAAATAAAGGAACGATACTCCCTTCTATTGAGACTACCCGGTCCCGTCTCAATAGAGGCTAGTATCGCGGTAAAGCCGAAAAAAACACGGTAGACCCAGGCTGCCATGGTGGGATGGATTTGTCAAGGACCTCGAAACAATAGGGGTTTGAAGTTGGATGCAAGAAGCATTAAATAGATTAGAGGATAAGTCCCATAAGGGGCTGTACAGCTATTAATACTCATTGATGTTCATCAGATGATACCCAAATAAACGAACATCTCAAAATCAGTCGCTTAATACTTTACGTACACATCCAAGGCATGAGTGCAAACACCATACAAATCATTAAGTCGTATTTTTTGTTTTTTTTTTTAACACATCCAAATTCATTCTGATTTATTAATAAAGTTCACCATATATGCTTATGTAATAAATACAAAAAAAAGAACAATCAAAACAAAAACAAAAATATATTATTAAAAGGAGTCCTTTTAGGCAAGGTTCCGAAGATACTGGCAGCGTTCCCCCTTTGAATAGCTAAACTAATTCTTTGTCCGAGGTAGCTGCCAGCTCTTCGGTCTCCTGTGATGTCGACTAACCTTTTTGATATTTCCTGAAAAAGCTTAATAGGGCTAGGACCCCACGGACCAAAGGTCTCGTAAGTCGTATTTTTATAATATGTATAACACTAACACATTATCACACAACACATCCGAATTGGGTATTACTTAGTTAAATGTATTTAATAATTTTTCCTTTCTAAGTTTCGTAAATGTGTGAACCTTTTTTTATATATTATGTATTCCATCTTTACTATAATTGCTTTTTGTTATATACGAGTATAATACAAATTAGCTGCACGAAATAAATAAACTTATTTTAATATTTTCAATAGCAGAGAATATTCAAGATGTTGGTTTTACAAGAAATAAAAATGTTATATGTGGAAAAACTTGAAGCCTTCAAGATGCAAGCGTCGGAAACTTCATCCCGAGAAAATATCGGTTTTTACTTCTAGAAACTCGATAAGTATGCCGTTATCCAACTTCAAACTTTTCACAAATAATGTTGTTGACAAAATATCTCGTAAACTTGGGTTGGAATGTATAACTTTAGCTATAACTAAAGTTAAAATTATATTATTAAACTATTTTAGTGTAACAAAAACTTTTGGTAGATTCTGAGATGATACCTAAATATTTGAAAATAATGTTAATGAGGATATACAATCTGTGACATATTTATTACGAGTATACCTGACTTGTAAGAAGATACTAAGTCTAACGCAGATATGTAAAGCCATGAATAACTAATCGAGAGGATATTCGGTCAAATTCACAAGATTTCGGTAGTTCATAATCATTTCTCTAATCTATATATATAAAAGAAAAATGGTTTTCGTTTGAGACCATTGAAATTTTTCTAATAGTTTTGTATTTATTTATTAAATTCCACTTCCTCTTTTTTATTGTTTTTCTTTTATGAAAATTTATCCATACGGACTTCACCGCGGAAACATTGGGGAGCTTTAGAACCTCTAAACTCAACATCTGTTAAAACTCTTTTCGAAATATTTCAATTTTCTTAGCGGGAAGTTAAAAAGAAGAATAATAAAAATATGAAAAAAATAAAATAATGAAACATAAAATTTATTTTAATTGTCCAGCAAAGCGGGCGCGAAACGGCTAGTCTATACCTATATAAAAAAGAAACCCATTTTCCGTTGTCACGACATAACATGAAAACGGCTTGACCGATTTGTCTGATTTTTTTGTTGTGTTTGTAATTGTCAGGAGAAGGTTCTTATAAATGAAAAAATGAAAAAAATTGCGCGGAAAATTAGAAAATTTAAGAAAACTTACCCACCATACAATTCGAACTTTTTGATGTATCCTTATGGCGTTTGACATAACATTGACAGAATGCGTGCTGCAAATATCGTCAAAGAGGATGTAAGAAAAATGAATATCGTTTAAAATAAATGCTTCGATCGGAGTTATTATATTGATAATATAATAATATGCGAGCCAGAAAAACAAACAAAGAATGTTGTATAACATAAAGTATTAGAAATAGAAATATTTTTTAATTAATTATACCAATTTGAAATCATCATTCATAGTTAAGACAGGACAACGTCTGTCGGGTCCGCTAGTAGATTTATAATTTACATTGAGTAACAGCCCAAAGCAACAAGAAAATCCAACTCGAATGACATAGATTGACAATGTACGAGAAAATATTTGGCACAAGGATGAAATTCTGAAACACTGCGTAAACCATATTTTCCTACATTACTTTCAATTGTCACACAATATTGTGTTACAGTAACATATTTATGAGAGTGTAACAAACGGGTTGCTACAGGATCTTCGCAGTTTGGATCAAATTCACACAGCGATTTCTTTTTAGATTTTCTCTGATCTCTTATTACCATAAATCTATTTACATAACTAGAATTTTTATCAATTACAATTATCTATTGATTTAAAAATCTATCTGTAGATACTATGATGTTAATTAGAGGTACTACTATTTACATTTAAATATGTCTATTTTAATTTAAACCCGTATTAATAAGCGGTTAACAATGATGCGAAAAATTTTATGTTTCGCAATCTAATATATAAAATTCTCGTGTCGCGGTGTTTGTGGTTAAACTCCTCCGATACGGCTTGACCGATTCTCACGAAATTTTGTGTGCATATTGGGTATGTCTGAGAATCGGACAACATCTATTTTTCATCCCCCTAAACGTTAAGGGTAGTCCACCCCTAATTTTTTTTTAATTTTTAATTTTTTTTTTTTGTAAAAATAGGGGAGGTTGTATGTTGTAACCCCCCTGATTTTCACCCCTCTACGATCAACCCCTATTTTTTTATTATAAATGATATACATGGCAAAACGACGTTTGCCAGGTCAGCTAGTAATAATATATAATTCAACAAAGTTTTTCAACCTAATCATTTGAGATTAGGTCTCTTACCAGTCTCTATTCGTATAGGTATAATAATTAAAAAATCTAAAATAAAAAGAGCCATTATGATATAAGGAAAATAAAATATACAGGTTATTGTCAACGACATTATTTCTATATCTAGAGTAGGCGAATAAAAATATTGTATGCGTTTGGTAAATCTGTTAAAAGAAACCTGGTACATTCATTTAATCGAATCATACGTAGAACCAAAAGCTGCGGTTCACTGGAAAATTCTTTTTTCATCAACTAATGGTTTTCGCATCGAATTCGTTCTGGAATCGAATTTTTCTTTGAAAATTTTCGGTATTTCAATTTATAACACTTTATCCGAATGCTTATGTAGTTATTGTGTCTGTTATCTATGCTTAAACGTAAATACGTAAAAACGTTTAATGTCAATTAAAAGCCTACATGTTGACGACTCATTGGTCTAGTGGTTAGTACCCCTGACTGCGAATCCATGTGTCCCGGGTTCGATCCCCGGCTGAGACTAACATCGATGTGATGAGCATTTGGTGTTGTGCTTAGGTCTTGGGTGTTTAATTATGTATTTATATATCTATCTATCTATAATATGTATGTATATCCGTTGCCTAGTACCCATAACACAAGCTTCACCAGCTTAGCATGGGACTAGGTCAATTGGTGTGAATTATCAAAAAAAAAAAAAAAGACGTGTCATGCAGTATCATCGATAAACTGATCAAAATGAAAAAAAATACTTCTTCTACGGCCCTTAGGATCTCTAGGTTTAAACTGCTACTAACTCAACTATGTGAGAAGTCTGAAACTTATGCAGAACATTTAAGAACGGAAAGTTAAACCTGGGCCACGTGTGGCGCCATGACCTCTACCACCTCCTTCAATTAATTCTAATGTGTAAATTCCAGGGTAAACGCCGCGTTGATAGAAGAAAAATATTATGGCTTCGCAACGTTAGGGAGTGGACGGGTACTGCGACTGCGGAAGAGTTGCTGCATCTGGCACAGGACAAGACACGCAAGAGACTGACGGCCAACCTCCAGTAATGGAGAGGCACTAAAAGAAGAAGAAGAATTCAACTATGTTTAGAGCAAAAAATTGTGACAGATCAGAAACAGCTTTAATACATGTTTGTATATACTTTTTTATTGGATAAATTATTAAATAATATCCATACGAAATATCTGCACCCTTAGTATAAAATAAAAAGCTAGAAGATTTAATCATACCTTAACGGTATCCTACATTAACATTTGCTCGAATGGTGAAAGAAAACATCGTGAGGAAACCAGCTTGCCTTAGACCCAAAAAGTCGAAGGCATGCGTCAGACAGAAGGCTGATCACCTTACTGCCTATTAGATTAACAAAAGATCATGAAACTGATACAGAAATCTGAGGCCCAGCCCTAAAAAGGTTGTAGCGCCATTGATTTATTTTTTTAACGGTATCCTACTACTGCCTATTTGGTTCAAAATAAAATACTTCCGTATCGATTAATCAGAAGAGTGTCACAAATTATTTTACGTTTTTATTTTTTTAATACAAATACAGAGTTTATAAAAAAGGAGTTAAAAAACTAGTAGTGGTGCTACAGCCCTTTGTCAACCCCAGATTTCGGTATCTGTTTGGTGTTCCGGTCATCAGCCTTGTGCCTGATATGCCGGTTTCCCCACCATATTTTCCTTCACAAAGCCAATGTTAAATGCATAGTAAGAAAAGTCCATAGGTGCACAGCCAGGGTTCAAATCTACGACCTTAGGGATGAGAGTCGCACGCGCAATCCTCTAGGTCAACACTGCTCTGTATCTAATCTAATAATATTATTTAAGTTAAATGTTTTCGTTTCAGACTAATCATATTATTTTCTGAAATATATTTAGAAAAGCTTTTATGTCAAAAAAAGGAAAGTAATGAATTTACACTTGAGTAAGCATTACCGCGAAGGCAAGAATTAAGGTAACATTGTTACCCTAACGTTTATTAATATAATTTACTTCGTACAATATTAATGTTAAACGGTATTACATAATAGGATCAGTAAAAAAGTGCGTTTGTTTATGAAAAATATTTTTTATTTATCGGAGTATGAAGTATTTCAATCAAATGAGCTTTAAGTGGATTAAAGCGCTATTTGTCCTAATTATTAATTTTAATTTGAAATTAGAATGCTATACAAATTTAAAAACATATCACATATTGAATTGTTAGCCTTCGGTTTTTTTTAAACAGGTTAGATACACATCTCATCCATGTCCTCCAAGGCTAATTTCTAGACTGATGCAAGACACATCTCTCTCTCTCTTCTCAGTAGCTCATGTATGAGAGTCGTGGTCAGAAAGATAACTTTTTACAAATGTACTAAGTAACTGTCCACAACTCTCATACCTACCGACTACACGTGCTCATTCTAACACGAGAAATAATATGGTAGTTATATCTTTACTTTGAATTTCTTAAACTCGAGACACATATAAACAGGAAAATAGTCTAGTCCATTAACGCAGTGGAGGGTTAATAAAGAACCAGACAGAACAAGGCGAACGCCTAGTCAATATATGAACGTTTCTATCTGAACGCATTCGGATAACGGAACACACTTCACTGAGTTCATGATTTTTATCGAGCTGTTTATTGAGGATACACGTTCAATAGAAAATTAATGTGGGGAAAATTTACTGGGATTTTAGTATTAAAACGATTGCATTTTAATAGTTAAGTGTAATTATAATGAGCATAAGCACAATAGTTCTGGGAGATCAATATCGGTTTATGATAGCTCGAACGAATAAACTTTTACCGTGTACCACAATAACGAAAGTACTTTCTGACAAGTTGTGTTTACGCTCTAACGGAAAGGGACAAAATTGCTTAGTCAAGAGGGTGCAGTTAATTAATGTGCGGTTAATGCTGATTCAGTTTTTAATATATATATTATATATGTTGGTTTGCTACGCGATTACTTTTGCAATCATTCATGGCCTCCGAAACGAAACTTCTATACCTTCCCTGTGCCATTTAATTATGTGACTTTATTGTTCTAGGAACATAGAACAATATTTCAGTATTCGATTGCACAATATGAAAACGCACATTTTTACAAATTCCGGGAACGCTACCCCTCCTGCCCGATTTCCCTCTATTCTATAAAAAAAGGTAACCATTTAGATGAATTTAACTTCTTATTTTATAAAAAGTAAAAACATTAGTCACAAATGCTGACTTTAAATTTTAAATAATAACAATAAAAATTAACAATTACTGTTTTGCAAAATTCTTAAGCTTTTCCAAATAAAATCGTAATGTACGGATAATTAACAATTAATAAAATCATTCTGTTTATAATAGAATAATGACAATAAAGCTTCGTAAGTGCGTCGAGGCTGCATAATATGTTCTAAATGTTTTTTATGTTCATGCTTTCGAACGAGTTTTCAACACAGAATTGAGCGCATTCGTGTATAATTCAGGCTTTATATTTTTTGAATAGAGGCAAATACGCGATTTTCATTGAAAATTATGGTTAGCAAACGTAGACTTTTTTCCATTGTTTACAATAAAATTGAATGGAGGATAATACACAACACATATATTTAGGTCGCAAAACTTTTTTTTAAACTGCATAGTTTCCCTTAGAGTCTCTACTATGTGCTCTAGCTAGGCAAGGCTTTACCAAAGAGATATAAGGTCCTACGACCGAGGGAATTGCCTGATTCGCTTCTTTTGTTTCCAATGTCTTTCACCTAACATTACTACTACAACAAAAGTGCCACAGAAATTTCACCGTACCCCGTGAAAGGATCATTTGGTCAGGTCCTCACGACCCACTAGAGTTTATCACAGCTTGAGACTTGCGTTAGTATCTCTTTTGCTCTGTGTTCCGTGTTCAAAGATTACTATAACTCGATTCTTAATTCTCTACTTACTGATACTGGCTTAGTCATCGGAGTTACTGAATTCACGAGCCTAGATTAAACCGAGAGAGTAGAACTGTAAAAAATTGTTTTAAATTGGTATTAATTTGTAAACAACGCAAGAAACCAAATAATTTGCAGTTGTATCTAAACATTTCTGCTTGTGCTAGTCGAGTGTCGTTGCTAAGCGTTTTTACATTCCAAAAAGCAATTCGTGTCCGTGATTCAATACCAGAACGTCGGTAAATGATTGTTTTTCCGTAAGTAAGTATCTTGTCAATTATATAAATTCGAGCAACATTATAAAACATAAGGTCACCTAAGATAGCCGTATTAAGGAGATGCGATTCGTAGTCCGCCATTAAAATTTTATTGAACTTTTATGCCCTCATATAAAAATCCCGTATGAGATCTTCCGATGTGTAAAATCGGTCTATTTTTATGTGCAAGAGCGTCGTAACGTTCGAGTGCTTTTTACCCTACGATACTTTCGTTAAAGCTCAGGTTTTCAATAAAATTTGGTTGATATTCCATTTAGATAGCACTAGCTGCCGTGGTTACATTAGCTTTAATTCGATCTTAGCGAAATATTTAATGGTAGGTATAACATTTCTAAATAAATGTAAAGAGATCTCTGAGATGGTTCCTTTAAGACTATTAATTCATACAAGTTCTATAGGAATTAATCAAAGTTATGTTGTTTTATTTGTGAATTTACACGAGTGATATAGATATATATATTTTATGAAAAGATAAAGAGTAATAATACATACAGTTTTTGTCTTTTTCTCACATTGTGGGGATTCAACATTACATACCTGAAACAAAAAGTTACAAATTAGTTAAATGAATAAGTCAACATCTCTCGACTATAACTAGAAAACTTATAATAGAAGCTCCTTAATAGTAAACGTGGCGGAAGTATTTGTTCAGTACAAATAGTAGCCTTTTCTCTTTCTTTCATGAAATACTATGTTAGTGATTTGCAATTTAAAACAGTGTCGAAGAGTTAATTTCTAGTTTTTCACGTCCCTTTTACGGGTTCATTTAAACTGGATGTAAATATACTCTCTACGCTGACTCGCTCCCATATTTCCCTTTAAAATTAAGGAGCATTTTTGGAACGTTGAAGTGTAAAGAAAAAACTGTTTAACCGGATTGAAGTTGTTGAAGGGTTTTGGCAAAAATGGCTCACGGTGTCCTCTATTTTCGCGGATTGTTTTTCTTGAAAACCCTCCATCTTTTAGTCGATACCAACTCCGGGGTAATAAATACAGATAAGGCAACTTTCTCTACAGCTGAGATACTTTTTGACATCCAACATCTTTTGTCTTCAGTCACCGTGACCACTCACGCTGTAAAGCACGCGAAACGTCGGATAAATTTAAAATTATGTTAAATAGTTGTAAATTTATAATAATACATAACTTCAATCCGGTCAAACAGTTTTTTCTTTAAATGTGTAAAGGTTATGTAAATCAAAGACAATACTACGTTGAAGTGTATTAAACCTCTTTGAATAAGTGATACTTTTATTTTAAGATTCATCTAAATTCCGAATACGTTGGGAAAAATGTTTCAAATAACAAGAGTTTATTTTCATTTCATTATGTGCCAATTTGTTTTATTACATTTGATCACAAAGCGTGCCTATTCTGAATAAAAACATTAAAAAAACGATATTTTTAGCACGGTCATTTTTAAATTAATTTTAAAAGTGTTCAAGCTAATTCTATCCAACGCATAAATTTGTTACCGGCCAAAATTATACGCTCGACCAAGGGTTGTCAAAAGATGAACCTCAGGGGTATAAGCCACGTAATTATCGGTTCCGACAAAGGGTTTCTGAATAACCGGTGAACAAAATTCAGATCAATAACTGTGTGTGTTTAACTTATGCTTTTTATTTACTTTTTAATTGTGAAAAGTGTTCTTAAGTTAATTGACGACTTTACTTTTCTATGTGTATACTTTTTTTTGAAAATCAAAAAATTATAATTCACTCTTTTTTGATTTTGTGACTGTTTGGATTAAATTTCCTTGTGTTATTTTCTATGAAATATTATCGCACATGTTTTTCTATACGTACGTTTGATAAATACCCGTGTTATATCTTAGAATATGTAAAGATTTTTAAAATATAAGGATAATTAAATGTTTTAATTTTCTCATATTGTAAGTATTTTTAATGACCTGTAAAGTTTTTTAAATAATTTTTATTTTTATTTTACGATACTTGCATTTTTTTCTAAGCTGCTGCTCATTTTTAATTAATATCTATAAACAGAAGAACTCTAACAGCGTCTTTTAAAACAATTATATATGAGTTTATAAGAAAACTTTGTAACATTTAAAGTATACGTATAAAGTAGATAAAAAGTTATTAAACAGCTACATGAGTGAGGAACGATGACCTCAAAACGTACATAAAATCTTTATCAAGCGCGAATTATGGGTTTTATTCATAAAATTAAATGGCGTTAATTCTTAAAGCAATTTACGCGAAACACGCGATATCAAAGCTATTAATCATCAGTTATCGTAACATACATAGTACATACAGTGACATATTGAGTTGGTATTACATTTTTTAAGGCCCTTGAGCTCGACGGTTTATATTTATCTAATATATAAAATTCTCGTGTCGCGGTGTTTGTGGTTAAACTCCTCCGAAACGGCTTGACCGATTCTCATGAAATTTTGTGTGCATATTGGGTATGTCTGAGTATCGGACAACATCTATTTTTCATCCCCCTAAATATATTTTTTTTATGTTTAGATATTATTTTTTATGATAGATTTCTGTTTTTATAATACAGCATTAAAAAATACATACAACCCCTAACTTTCACCCCTCTACGATCAACCCCTTTTTTTTATTATAAATAATATACATGGCAAAACGACGTTTGCCCGGTCAGCTAGTCATATTATAAGGCTGTATTGCCATAACCATCTGGTTAGTAGATCGCCTAAACACCCTGAACTCCTTAATACATTCAAAACTCCGAAAAGAAAGCTTAGGCCCGTATTCCTAAACGTCTCTCATACCCAAATTATCAAGAGCTGTTACCGTTTTTAATATTGGAAGTGTCACATATCTGATATTATTTCACATAGTGATAAAAACGCAGGCCTTAACCTGAACTTAATACAAATTGGATAGTTCTTCGATTTTGTGGTATAAAAAATGTAATCTTAAATAACACTGCAACTGGAATCAAAATAAACAAAATACTTCAGAGCAGCGACTATATATAATAACTATATAATACTTTACTCCCGCAGGTTCAATCACCAACTCTCAAACCAATGGACTTTCTGTCTATGTGCGCATTTAACTCGCTCGTACGGTGAAGAACTAACATCGTGAGGAAACCGGAATACCTTACACCGAAAAAATCAACGGTGTGCGTCAGACACAGAAGCACGCGGTTTCGATTGATTTAGCATTATAATCGTATTATAATTACTAATACTAAAGTAATTACGTGAAGTTCTAGATAACTACAAGCTAACTTTCGAAAATCGAACTTCTAAAGGGATCCTTTCACACGCAAGTAGCTGTATTGTATTCATTAGAACTTTCTAAATTAGCGATATAATGCCACCGAGAGTGAGAGTATAAGTCTATCAACCGTAGTATTGATCTGTCGTAATCCCATCATTATATTGCTTGTACACTCACAAACACTCATTTTGTATCGATCAGCCCCGACATACATCGGCCACTAAGTTAGCTTTCGCAAAATATGTTTAATGGGAGCATTAAGAAGATCCATAGTGCTAAATAAACTGCACCATGAGCACACCCTAGATACACACCCACCCTCACGTACATACTCTCACTTTCACATCGTTAAATGAGTTAAATTAATATATTTTATTGATTTTTTCCTTTCGTAAATGTTTGAACCTTTTTGTATATATTCTATACAGTGTAAGCTCTTTATAACGTTTTTCTTTATAACGAACAGCTTTCTATAACGTAGAAATGAGGTATATTTGTTTTGGTTTAACACAAAACCCATACATTGATACACTCTTTATAACGCTACAGCCATTGTCTATAAATATTTTCATATTTAGACGTCAACAACATCTTCTTCTACTTCTTAAAGTGCCTCTCCACTACTGGAGGTTGGCGGTCAGCTCGTCAAACTCCTTCTTATTTTTCGCCAAGCGCATCAGTTGTTCTACGCTGGCCACTCCCGTCCATTCTCTAATATTGCGGAGCCACGACTTCCTCCTTCTGCCAGCGCGTCTTTTCCCCTCGACCTTGCCCATCATGATTACTTGAAGAAGTCGGTACCGTTCGTGTCGAAACACATGTCCCAAGTAACTTATCTTCTTCTTTTTAATGTTCAACGTGAGTTCTCGGGATCGTTTGACGCGCCGTAGAACTTCTTAGTTCGTGACTCTATGGACCCAGCTTATCCTCAGCATTCTTCGGTAACACCACATTTCAAAGGCGTCAAGTTTCTTAATGGTTGCCTCCTTCAAGGTCCAAGCTTCGGAACCATACATTACATTACAAACAACATACTTAAGTATAATTGTTTTTATAATCAGCTTACAAAACTAACCTTTTGAGGTGCCGAAATTTCTAAGAAAGACACCTGAGATCATAAACAGCCGTCTTGCCTTTGAAATTGTTAATTGCATTAACATGCCATTATTCGAAAGCAAACTGTCAAGATGGCCAGACAAAATACTCAACAAATACACAACAAATATTGACATAGCAAAACACGTCAGAATTAATAGAATATATGTGTTTAGAATAATTTCCCTATTGATAGTAATAAAAGTATAAATTATTGTAATTGGTTAAATTTACACTGTATTCTATCTTTGACTATATCTTTAGTGAAATATATTATATATTATTTACGTTTGTTGTAGGATCGCGAAATAAATAATAGCCTTATAATGCTTTAAACAACTGTCTTATTCAACGCTTTAGTGGGACACGGGGCGAACGCATGTTTCGTTATTTCTAAGGCCTACCAACGCGAAACCATAGGCTATTTAACCAGATTTTAAAAACCATTTCAGATTGTTAGTGTAGAACTTATATAAATTGTTATTTTTTAATTATGTTAAGGATTTAAAAATTGAACATTCATAATTTCATGAACCTGCCAAAACGCGCGTAACACGTAAACAGGCGTTTACGTGTTACGCGTTAGGGTTTTTATGTGTTAAGATAAGAAAAATAATTAGAAGCGCAAACCAAATGTTATCAATTATCGCACACTTGAAGCCAATATGAGCGCTAGTTATAAGCTCAAGTTTTAAACGATTAAAGCCAGTAGACCCAGCTTCAAACAAATCAAATCAATATTTTTATTCATTTCTTTTTTGACAAATTAATGATGGCGAAACGTCGGATAAATTTAAAATTATGTTAAATAGTTGTAAATTTATAATAATACATAACTTCAATCCGGTTAAACAGTTTTTTCTTTAAATTAATGATTATTATTTAGGTCTTTTTAGTCCATATCGTACAGATTACTCCAGCCAAGTACAGAATAATGGTAAATCGATTTATTAAATAAATCTTTAGTTTAAATAGAAAATTACTATCTTAGTCAGATTTCTTAACAAGTCTAAAGTTTGAGATTTTTTTAATGTAACGGATATAAACCTTCAATAAATATATGGGTACACAACTACACTAAAATCATAATACTGTCCACGTCAGTTTCTACTGACTTTTCGGAGAATTCGACACTCTCCTGCTGCTTAGCCACTCGGTCACATATCTGCCTGATTGCGTGTCTGATAGGCAAGGATGTAGGGGTCCCAGAACATTAAAAAAAAGTCGTGTGTAGGACAGCGTAGATAACCAGCCTGATTGGTGCTGGGCACTGGGCTGAGCCTGGCAGCTCACTTAATTACACTTCACGTCAGTTAGTTTTGGTTAGCTGTTAAAAAAACTTGTCCGAATAATATACCTAAAATACGGTTGAAGATATTAAACGGATAAATTTTTAATTAGAGCCATGTTAAACCACTATTAGCACCGTCTCATCAACACGTACGTGATCCTGTTACAAACACTATCTCTATCTTCGCTAAGATAAAACTTGCTTAAGTTTTATACTTCAAAGATATCAAGGTTTTCTTTTGTTTTTCCTACTTTTTTAATTTGACCGAAACATCAAACAAATAGAATTCAGAGCCTAAACTGAGTATAGTTTCAATTTTGAATGTTAATCAATTTTGTATAAAGAAGAGGTTTTTCCGATGAATATTTAAATAAAGAATAGTATTTTCAGGATTTCTAAGGCTGGTTGGTAAGAATTTAAAACGAACGGTGACAGACACAATGGCGGGTTTCGTTTCATTGTAAATTGTCAAACGGAATGACAGATCATTCTGTGATTGGTTTAAAGATGTTGAGCAATAACAATCAAGCGAAATACGTCTACATTTTTCATTAACATTTACATCCTACGTACTGTGTACTGAATTCGCTAGACTTTTATTAATTCTATAAACAGATTTATTTATTTAGCTCAATATTTTACATGTGAATGGGTTTGTAAACAAACTATACAATATGAATAAAATTCAAACATTCAAACTAAAAACATTCCTCTAAATCTAAATATATCTCTACATCTACTTAAAAATATGTATACGTTAATAATTGTCAATGTCAATACAAAACCTAAGACGCAGAAGCAGAAACTTGAAATTTTGGCAGTTGGACAAAAAATTCAAATAATGTACATATAGACATCTAATATTTATTTTACACTTGTACAATATACATTTTTGTGCGCATGTATTATGCGCGCGTGCAGACGCACGTAGCAGACAGAATGCGAATTACTAGTATTAATAAATATCCTATAACTAAACATTTTATGGACTTGTTATATGGATTATTTCGCTAGTTATCAATAGGAATGCGGTAATCAAACTTGCGGTCGTTAATACATACAACAACGGACTTTTCTCCCAAAGCTATCGCCAAAAAACATCGCGAGGAAACGCAAAAATCCATGGCGTGTCACAAAAGGCTGATCAGGTGTAAGCAGAGAAAATGATGCAGAAATCTGAATGAGACCGTTGTGGTTGTCGAATTATTCTACAAAATTTCCCTTGCATTCTCATGTTAATCAAAACAATATCAATACGACGGTATTATTTACCTACAGTTTACCAGATCTACAACTTGGCTACTTAGTATGAACTCCGATGGGTGCAGCTTCGTCACTCGCAAACTAAATTGGATATTGCTTGAATACTAGTTGACAAACTAGATAATACTTATATAATATAATTGAATGTTTACTTCTACTATTGTAGCATGGAACGGTAATAATTTAATTATTAATTAATTATAAAAATCCGCACAATCAGCCGTATAAGGCATGCAAATGTATTAATTTTCATAATGTTATATAATAAGAACATAAACATAATGTCGTAATAATAAGTTAAATTATTTATAATTGTTGTCAAACATATGCCCATGCTATTTTTACTATTATATACTAATATTTACTATATATTCTACATTTCCACTCAAGAACAATGATTTCTAATATAGTTATTAATTAAAAAGTAGTTGTATATATAGTTGTAGGGTTAGTTCCTGATTAGCTAATGAAATTAAAAAAAGCTTAGGAGAGTGCTTTTTTAAACATATGCATATAAAGGAACTATATCATTAGTTAAATGTGTTTAGTTCACTCAAAGGTTTCTTTGAAAACCACGTACGTACCAGTACGCACTGGCGTACTCGATTTATTTATAATATATAAGAACAGTTAACTTTTCTATTAGTTGTACATCTTTTTATAGAAAATCAAGTTTTCTAGTCCATGTATAGACACTATCTTTCCGCTCCCTTCACTATAAATGACAGGCTTTTATTCTAGTTATGATAATAAACTAACAATGTTAGACTTCTCGTAATATCACAGCTACGTTCATTTGTCTTATACATAAATAAATAAAAACTTTATTAATGACAGAAGGGTTTGTGACATAAATCGCTAGTCCCCACACTAGGAAGGCCCTGTGTTGTGGGTAACTAGAATTATAACAAAGCAATTTAATATAATTCACACCATCACACAACACAGCCGAATGAGGTTATATATATATAACTAAGTTATTATTTAGTTTTTTTTTTTTATTTCCTTTGGTAAATATTTGAAGCTTTTTCCATCTTTAGTATAATTGTTTTTTTGTTATATATAATTTATGTTAGCTACGCAATAAATAAATATCTGGAATAGAGTACAAATGAAAATGTGTATTTCTCTATATATACATATATAAAATTTTCGTGTCACAGTGTTCGTTCCCATACTTCTCCGAAACGGCTCGACCGATTCTTATGATTTTTTTTATTTAAAAAAAAAATAGAAAAAAAAATATTTATATGCATATTATTCAGTAAATCTGAGAATCGGCTACTTTCGAACCCCTAAGTGAAAAGGGGTGTCCACCCCAAAAAAATATTTTTGATTATTGATTTTATTTTTTTATGATACAGCATACAAAAGTACATACAACCCCTTATTTTCACCCCTCTACGATCAACCCCTATTTTTTATTATTTTAGATTGTTATTTTAATTGAACTAAAAATCTTTGCTAGAAATAATGTACATGGCAAAACAAACGTTTGCCGTGTCAGCTAGTATATTATATAAATATAGAAATTATATTTTACTTTATCAAAGTAATGTAGATTATAGAATACAATGAGCGTGACACTTTACACACGTCAATCGAATATTGACAATTGTGTTAAATTTAGTCTGTGTCCAATCTATCATAGGTTTATAAATTGAATTTGGTTTTGCATATTAATGTTCGGTTTAAACAAACAAATCAAAACCTTCACTTTTTTGTGAACGCATAGTTTAAGCCTAACGAATTGCTCTAATGAAAATATGCGAATTTGTTTCCTCATTCATGTCATTTAAATAAATAGTTTAAATTTATTAAATCAATATTATAATATTAGTATTCCATTTATAACTTAAAGTAAATATTATTTTTGTTTGGGAGTAACAATACCTATCCCATTTGCAAAAAAATAATTTTAGTAAAACGACTATTTCATTAGAATCGTGTTTGATATTCTGTGAATTTTCATAAGATTGTTCTTTATCATAGTATCTATTTTCATTCTGTCAGGCTTTCTTTCATAACGAACCAAAAACAGTATTTTCTAGCCTCACATCCTTGCAAATCCATTGTTTCATGACGCAAATTGGGTTGTTTCTTTTTATTCTTTATTTCATCATTTAAATATCCTTACCCTTTAATTTAAGCAAGTAAAACTCTTGAATTTTAGCGTAACTTATAACAAAAAAAAAACAGCGGCACTAGAACATTGGAGTATTGTACAAACCGATGTGTATATATATAGTACTAGTGGACCCCACAGACGTTGTCCTGCATGATATTTAAAGCGATTAGGATATTAAGCAAAGTATGAAAGTACCGACTGCAGTGCCATCTGCCGGGCTGATTTGTGAATCTAAACCATTCCCAGATCCCCTTGAACACACACAAAAAATTTCATCAAAATCGGTCCAGTCGTTTGAGAGAAGTTCAGTCACATACACACGCACACAAGAAATATATATATTAAGATTAGTAATTAGTACGTGTCCTATTTCCATAATGACCTCCAAAGCGTACTTCTGGAATAAACAATATTTACGTTCCCTGTAAAACTTTTAGGAGTTTAATTACAAACAAAGCTATCTCAGACAATAAACCTACATCTGGGATGAACAAAAATCCTTCGCAATCTCAACTGCTATAGGGAGGTAAAATTTATGGCAACAATAAAATGTGGGATGCTTCCGTGGTCGGAGTAAGAGCGATACATCTGTACCATAGTTCTTTACAAAGTACAACATGCCTCGAACGTTTTACTTCGTTGCGTCTGTGTGAATGATGGTGCAAACAAGGTTCGAATGGAGTGTATACAATATTTTAAGGTTATTTATGATTTAAAGATATTAATGTTTGGGTATGAAACTAAAGTTTTTACAGCTAATAATGGATATGAAAAGGTAGCTAGACACGATCAACTTAAAGTGAACTTGTTCTTTAACTATTTATTGAGAGATGGTTTGTGATAAAAATATTAAAAAAATATTGCGTTTTAAATAATATAGATATTTCAAATAACTTACATCTAAAATATATTATTAAAAGGAGTCCCTTTAGGCAAGGTTCTGAAGATACTCGCAGCATTCCCCTTTGAATAGCTAGACTAATTCTTTGTCTTACGTAGCTGCCAGCTCTTCGGTCTCCTGTGATGTCGACTAACCTCTTTGTTATTTCCTTGCAAAGCCTTATAGCGCTAATAAGTATGTTCCAAAATTTTATTGTATGTTAAAAACCAAGGTACATATATCAAAATAACTTAATTCATATAGGTATACAAGTACACTTATGAAGTCAGTACCTAATAGAATTACAATTGAGTTTACTTTTAATTTTGACAACTGTGATGGTGTGTTATAAATTATTGTTTTTGCTAAATTTATCTTTATATATTAATTCCTCTTCAGGAAATATTTGTATTTTTGTATGTTCAGAACTAGTGGTTTTGTGTGACTGCAAACTATACATTTATTGTATAAAAAACCCATCATAACATGGACATCTTACAATTTCGTAATTAGCTCAACAACTATTTGAGTACTTTAAAAATTTATTTCACCATTAGAATGCCACGGTATCTCTGAGTAACAATGACCGTTAACTTTCAAAATTCCTTATTATTAGCGATGTCTTCGACACTTTATAGACAGACAGAGTAATTTTGTTCATGCTAAAGTAAAATTTATATGAATTTCCCAATTCTAAAACGCTTTCCAGCTATTGTAAAGTAAGATTTACAAATCGCGAGGGCCACGAGATACTTTCGAAATCGTTTTACTCTCACCATTCGCTAGGCCTTCGACTCTTGACTAACTTGCGGTTACAATGAACTCAAGATACCAGAACTAGATTTATTCGTATGTACGATGTTTTTTATTGGGAAAATTGTAAGGAAATGCCAAGTGCGAGTCCACGTAATGCGCGAAGATTGATCTTTTTTTGTGATGAATTGTAGGTTATTGGTACGTTTAAACGGGGGGGAAACATCAATAATGAGAAAAGAAAAATAGTAAAACCGACAATTAAATTTTCGTTTATTTGATGTATAGAAATAAAAAAAATTGTCACTTGTTTATCATATGCCTACAGAAACTTGTGTTTTATAGCTGACTTTTTTTTATTTTTTTATAAAAAAACAGATAATTCCCTGACTATGTAGTCGTCGGAGGTGTTAAAAAGCTTACATAAATGGAATTGGTAACCCGTATGTTTACTTTCTATTACTATATTAATATTTCTACTACTACCTATTTCTTTTGACAACTTTTTGCATGACCCTTACTATAGCTGACATTATGAGGTCTGGTTTAAAAATTTTGTATTAAGTTTTGACACAAACCTATGTTATATAGGCGATACGATGTTTATCAGATCATCTAGTTAGAAATAAAATGTATAGTTATTATCACAGCGGCTACTAACACACAATTGTAGTAATTATAAGTAATTGCAGTCACAGAAAACCTTCAAAATTACACAAGAAAAACAAGTTCTGAACATATTTTTTCTAAATCTAAACAATAAAGTTTCTTTTATTCCATAAAAATGTATTTTATATTAAAATTTATTCACACAATTTTCTAGTAATATATAATTTTAAATAGATAATTACCGGTAATTTTGAATGCATCAATCGAATTGCAAGCCTTGACATTTCGATGCGTTTTTTGTCAGTTCCTTGCAAATATTTACCTTGACCAACATGGTCACAGTATTATTAAATGTGCAAATCTAATAAACACTCGACATACATGTTGAATACGCATTTAATGACGCTATGAGTTTAAGATATAATAATGAACAAGTAATATTACTATAAACTCTAAAATTTTATTTTTGACAATACCAAAAAAACAATTGCAGTTTAAAAATATAAAGTTCAAGAAATATATTATTTTTGTAATATAAGTTCTATTAGGATACATTACAATTACTAATATAATACTAAAAGTATACAAAACACTGAATAAAACCATGTCACTAACGTAAACAATTTTATGACGCGGAAAAGTGTATTTTTATGATTTTTTGTCTTCGAGGACTCAACCTTTTGAATATTGCAGTTAATATCAGTTGTTTAATAATGTTAGTGTACTGGATAAGCAATTATTTAATGAGGTCGTAAATTCGATCCTCGGTTGTGTAATCGATACCAAAGCACGTTTTGAAGCACGAAAGATAAACGTCGTGAAGAAATCGACATCGTTTTACTCAAAATTCATCTAACTATTCTTATAAGAAAAATGCCCAATGAAACAAATCTGAGGTCTAATACAAGTATCGTAGCGCCATTGAATTATTATATAGTAAATATACTATATAATAAATATTGATTGGGTCTGTGCTATATAATCAACGTAATATGAGACTCTAATAAATGGCCATTAAATACAGAAGCCGGTTGTCCGATTACGCCTACTCTCGGGAGTCTAAATACATATTTATTTATTAAATACTTAAGGCGACCGTACACCTCACGCACTATTAAGTAAATACATAATAATCGTCATATCTCATTAAAGATATAACAGAAATATGCCTAAGTCAGCAATTATAATTGATCAGTCTTTGATCAGTATATAATAAGATTTTGATTTCCGTTCCCTTGACAATCTAATTAACGAAACCCCTACTCGTAAAACTGAATTCTATCACTCCTTCTATACTGTGCAAAGTATCCTGATTTGGAACTCCTTACCTCTTGATATGAGAAGAGCTCAGTCTCTAAATTTATTAAAAAGTCTTCTTTTTGAACATTTATCTTCTGCTTCATAATTAGCTACGTATATATTCATTGTGACTCATTAATCCCTAAGATTAGATTTTACATTTTTATTTATATTATTATTATTTTTTTAGATTTTAGTTATAATTAGTAACACTGTTATTTTATGTCTTTTTGGTAATTATTTACGCACTTCTTGTAAGGGTAAAGACCCTTTGTAGGTGTTTCTTTATTTATTTTTCCATACTAGGGTTGCCTGGAGAAAACGGCAAAGAAACGAATGCAATCTGCGGCCAAGACCAATTGACGCTTGTAGCGCCTTTACTTATAAATTAATAAATATATAAAAATAAAAGTACAGTATGTTCGAAGGTCCTTTTTTACTCAAGGTGTTGTCGTGTCGTAAATACCTTGGACATTTAATACTTAAAGTGAAAGCTATGTACAAGACATTCGTTTTCAACGGACAATGCGGATTTTTTTGCAATTTCAATTACTTAAATATATATATATTACTAAAACAATTAACGTCATATATTTATATCTATTCGAAATCTATTGCAAACACTGACAAGTAAACACATCATATTTAAGAAGTTTACCCAAAGGTATAATAATATACAATTAGATATAATAAAATGAGAACTATTAATAAAAACTAAGTAACATTTACAAAAAATATTACTTGTCTCTTTTCTTAAATTAGTAATCACAATTTGATAGAAAGAGACAGGCGAGTGGGTACTTCCGTGTTAAAAAACGGTGACATGACGTGTGTTTGTATTGGTCTTTTGAACAGGATGATTCACTAATTCCTTAAAAATATCACAATTTTACTTGCTCATATGAATACATCGTTAGCAATTTACCTCGTTTGAGACCCAAAAGTCAACTGCGTATGTCAGATAAAGCCTCTTGCCTATATAGAAAAATAAACAATGAATCATGTTTCTTCATGCTATAAGTTTTTTAACATAAAAACGGTGCTTCAAAGCGTTTCACTAAATAAAATTTGATATCTGTTAATTGCTATAAAAACTCTTAAAGAAATGAATCGGTAAAAAATGTCGTTAGATGAATCAGAAGATTTATAAAATGCAGCCAGAACATTTGGTATTTTCTTTTCCTACTACTCTATTATGAAGCTAAACTTTTAATTTCTGTGGAGACCAACAATAACAACTTTAACTCTGTTAATGTTGAAACTTGAAATAGCTTTGTGAGCGCAGAATTTATGTGATTTTTCGAATGCTGCCTTTGATAAGGTGTGGTTAACTTTTTGATTTCGTACTCGTATACGAGAAAACTTCTTTACCTTGACAGAGCAGTCGTGGTTGACACTTTGAAGTAACTATTAAACCTAACCCTGCGCCAATCATCCTCATGGAAATCATGGTTAAGCTCGTTCTGATTTGATCTGACTGGTACCTCATAGATACCGGTACCTCATAGGTACTTGTAGCACAAAGGTACTGGTACCACAAAGGTACTGGTATCTCATAAGTACTGGTACCTCACTGGACTACCAGCCTCTTTATGGAGTCCTTTTCGTGTCATGATGCTTGACTAAAGAAAGTGAGAAATCGTATTTGAACGTTGAAAGATTGCGGTTTAACTTTCTGGTCATCGACAATGATTTGGTTGGATCTATATTGGAAAATTAATATTTTTAAAATCTCTTTTTTCTTCTTGTTATTGAACGTCGTGATGCCTTTACACTTTATCCTCCGCATTAACGAGAAAATAAATAGGTATACATTTTAAGTGTTTTTTTTTAATTCTCATAACCACTCTACGGGGAAACATTTCAATGTCTGCTTAATGTTCGGTTAGTTGGTCTTTACAGCCCTGTGCCTATTAACTCGAAACAATTACTGTTTTTCATTATGTGTGTTAAACAAATTCACTTAGCTACGGAAGCAATTACCTATTCAGATTTTATATCTTTTATCTCCAAAATTGGAAGCGGATGCATATATATTGTACCTATATATTTACTTATATATTTACTTACTACTTACTATATATATATATATATATATAAGTTGTAGAGTTATAAGCAGTATTAATTTATTATATTATAGTTAAAAATATATTTCGAATTACATCTAATAATAATAGTATTTCGGTATTTGATACCACAAAACAAAAGGCTTTTGATATTAATATTTCGTTAGTAATAAATTTATTATTATTTATGTTTTATAATTTTTGTTTAATGTAAAGCTGTCACTCCGAGTGGCCTTCAGCAAGGGCAAGTGGTCAGAAAAAAAAATTGTGGTGTATGGACAGCAACTTAAAGCTCAGTTGGGACTATTTCTGATTAAAGGGTTTTTTTTGTATGTATATTAATTCGAAGAAATATTTTTTCTTTCTTTCCCTTTTTTTTATATAACTTGATCATAGTTAGAAATCTTTTTTGTTGACCATACTGAATGATACAAGAACAACCAAGATACAAAACGAAATTTACGAGCTTTATAAGTTTAAATGTATGACAGACTTACGATTTCAATAATTACATCATCACAATTTAAAATTGCAACCGACATTCGAGTCGACAAAATAATTTCGAAACTCCAATTAAGAGGTTTCTTTACAATCGAAGTTTTTACTTCAATTAAATTTCACATCTGTTTATATGGGCCATTTCCCTTACTGTTTATGGTGTGTACGAATTAAGATGCTTTAAGTACCATGTCATAATTAGTCTTTGACTTTAGTGAGGGGACCTACGTGCGTAGTCCGTAACTATACTAGCTAGTATTATAATATTTGCTGGTAAAGTGATGTAGATTATTTTAAAAATTAATTTGTTCCATTCACTCAGTTGTATACAAAGAGTATTTAACTAATTCATTGTCATATTACAAAAACAATATGTAATATACCATTTAGTAAATAATGCTAATAAAACAAAAAATAATCGTATTTTAAATAATAAAGAATACAAGGTCTTTAAATAAAAAAAATAACAAACAGAAACTTGTTCCATATTAGGGTTGCCTGGAAGAAATCGCTTGTTAGTGATAAGGCCGCCCGTTGCCTAATAACTTATGTAAACTGCTTTTTTATATGTATGTTTTTGTATAAGGTAACGAAGTGTAAATAAATAAATAAATTTTCAACATTACAATGCCACAGTGCGAAAGCCCCTCCACATTTTTTTATAGAACAAGGGGCAAACGGGCAGGAGGCTCACTTGATGTTAAGTGATACCGCCGCCCCTGGACACACTCAATGCCAGAGGGCTCGCGCGTGCGTTGCTGGCCTTTTAAGAATTGGTACGCTCTTTTCTTGAAGGACCCTAAGTCGAATTGGTTCGGAAATACTTCAGACAACATTCGAATACTCGAGAGTATGTACAATGTAGCCCATATCTACGTAATTGTCCTGAATAACTGATACCCCGTTAAATAAACCTGTCCATAAATTGCCTTGGACATTACTGAAAAAAGCTCATTCCGATAGGCGATAACCTGTTAAAGAGTGAACATTAACCCGTACAGCCCGTTTCATTACTCCACATCGGCGATTATACCGCAATGTGGAATGGCACTTTTTGTGGACACCGTCATCTATCGGTAAACGACGTAATTAGGGCAAGCTCTAGGAAAATTCGCTTTTTGCTAAATGCTCAAAGAACCCAATACGTTTTGTTTGCTTCCATGAAAATAATTGCTTTACTGCATTATATTGTCACAAAATAATGGCTGGACAAATTAGAAAATAACACTTAGAAAATATACATAGCCAAAACAGATTATATTAAACAAAATATACGAAACAGAAAATATAACGTCACTGTAGAATGATAACCTCGTATGTCAAAAAACATTTATTTTTTATTCTTAGACTCTTGTTATATCATGAAGTAAGGACTTATTTATGTTATAAATAAATAAGTCCTTTTTACCATCTAAAACTATGGACAAAAACACATAATAATATTTTAACGAACATTGACGAAATGAAAAAAATTTTTTCGTTTCCTGTAATGTTTGGTTCTCTGGATATACGAGGTTATCATTTAATTTATTTTATTATTATTTATTACTTGGATGTCATATGGAACATGGTGTAATGGTTGTAGCTCCTTAGAAACGTTGTGTAAAACAAAAAACTTGGCGATTAAAAAGAGTGGCAGAGAGTTTATTGCCAGTTCTTCTCTTCCGTTCTACGCCCTTGATTTAAGAACTCGCAGTAAATGTAAAATTAGAAGCATTTAATGTATATTTCTTTTTTGACGTTCATAAGTGTACATTGTGTTACCTACATGAATAAATGATTTTTGACTCATTGAAAGTATTATTTAAAAAAATCCTGGCAATAGAAAGAGTTACGCCAAACTGACACAGGAAACAAAATTTTAATTTTTTACGAAGTTGTAACCGAATAGCCTGGAGCCCAATAACTTTTTGAGAAACAAAATTGCACTGAGACCGAGGGCGACTTTGCTGTGATAAAGCTGGAATTTGATAACATTTCTTTTTTCTATGTTGCTTTCGACGAATCCTACATCTTATTTTTATTTTGTTTATTAATTTTGTTAAACAGATTTTTTATTAAGAACACAAATACCCACCAGGCTTATACATTTATACATATAGCTTTTACAAATACTTTCTGATTAATATACCTAGCACATTACTATACAAACTATAGACGATAGGATTCTATTAATAAAACAAAAAAAAAATTTAACGTTTCATTTGAGATTATAATATCACCTCTTAGTAATACGTATTTGTAAAATTTGTAAGAAAAATTTGAGCCGCGTGTAATATTTGTGGAAATTCTGTCTGTACCGTCAAGAACAATATATTAGGCCGGCAACGCACTCGCGAGCCTTCTGACGTTGACCGAAGTTGTAACCGAATAGCCTGGAGCCCAATAACTTTTTGAGAAACAAAATTGCACTGAGACCGAGGGCGACTTTGCTGTGCTAAAGCTGGAATTTGATAACATTTCTTTTTCCTATGTCGGTTTCAACGAATCTTACATCTTATTTTTATTTATACAAATAGTTAATATGTAATACTATAAATAATTATCCTTAAACAGTCGCTTTGGGGAACAGGACTTTATTCTAAACAAAAATACTTTTCTCTTTCCATTCCTTTCTATCCTTCTGTGAGCAAGCAAATAGCAATTCTACAGTAGGAGACAGTAACATACTGTTGAGGTCCCGGTAGAACGCGAGAGCGACCCCGGAGCCTCTGTAACGCGGCTTTGTATGAACTACTCGAAGTGGTTTTAGTGGGTATTGTACACCCAGTCTCTGAATAGCAGAAATTCTGGTGTGGGTTCCACATACCCCTGCAACTTTTGCGGGCAGGGGATGCACAAATGCATTTCCACCTCGGATAACAAAAAAGGCCTCAATTCCATGTGTACCAATATTGTATAAATCTTTAAATAAAAGTATAACCAAATATATATAACTTGTTTACTTGATATTGAAATCATTGCATAAATCTTTGCTCATCTATGTATATGAAATAAATTCTCTTACGTTATTAAAACTTTCAAAAGATTGCAGTTGTGGCTACAGCGCTTCATTTGCAAGCTGTTGAAGACAGCCTCACTGCAATTGTAAGAACAATAGCGCGAAATTTGAAAGCTTTAGTGGGTGTTAATTGACAAAAGCACCTGCTGTACCGCCTTTACTTTTGAGTTCAGTCTCCTTCTGACTTGTTAAGTATTGATATTATATTTAAACATATTATGATCTTGGTAGAATGGTTACGCAACACAAGGTTTTTCCTATAGATATGTTCAGTTGGAAGGCGACGTCCCAGAACCATGGTGCAGATACCTATTAATATATGTATATTTAGGTGAACAGCCTTCGGCGTCTAACAACACAAATTAATAGGAATAGCGACCATGCCACCGGAATTCATATCTGTAACCCACTAAGCCTACAATAAAATATAGGAACTTTTGTGAATATGTGAATGTATGTGATGAATACTATTTTAAATCAGATTTGAATATTTGAATTACAAATATATAAGGAACGTTTAATTTTAATTTGCGATGCGTGAATTTATCCAAAGATGTAAAAAACTTTTCTTTTGAAGTAAAATTTTCTTAAGAAAACTCCCACTTTATAAACTTTGGTGATACCAAGATTAAACTTTATATCAACGATCTCCTTTTACTTGATACATTCTTTCGTAAACTGTAATTTTAATATATAATAACTTACAATTTAAAATAATAAATTATACTCTCGTAAAACTCTTATTTTCGCTAACAAATAATCTTAAGAAAAGCTACAGTTTGTCTCAAAGCTCAAGACACTCTCTATTTAATAAGTGACCTCCCTTTCGAAGCTCGATCGATAGTGCACTGAAAACCTAATCTAGACATCACGACTTCTAATAATGTAATGAGGTCACGTGGTTCACGACCTGCAAATCACTTCCCTTTGTAATGACTTAGATACATTTTTTAAATTCTTATATAAGCTGATAGCATTGTTATATTTTTGTTCCAACTTTATTTCACTTATTAATTTTGTTAAAGAGATTTTTTTTATTTTCCTATTAATTTTGTTATATATATATATATAGCTTTTGCAAATACTTTCTTATTAATATACCTAGCCCATTACTATACAAACTATACACGATAGGATTTCATTAATAAAACAAAAACATGAGAATTTAACGTTTCATTTGACATTATAATATCACCTCTTAGTAATACGTATTTGTAAAATTTGTAAGAAAAATTTGAGCCGTAATTTTTGTGGAAATTCTGTCTGTACCGTCAAGAACAATATATTATTAAGGCCGCCAACGCACTCCTGGCGTTGACACTCCTTCACCTAACATCAGGTGAGCCTCAACAGAACAACAGAACTAACAAAAAGTTTTTGCTAGGGTACTGTAGTTTACGTACATATCTAACCTCAACATTACGCATTCGCCTCGCGCAAGACGCGTATTCACTTTCCAAGGAATGCTATTTACATACAGTTTTATGATAATATCATAGATACCGAAAGTTGTAATCCTTGCTTATCGTTGAAATGGAAATCTCAGGTTAAAATGAATATATTATCCGAGAAGTTACTCAAGATAATATTGACACGATCTCATAAGTTTATGTAGAAATATGGGAGCTTTTGATATAGAAATAACATTAATTAGAAATATATGTTTAATTGAAATGATGTTAGAATATACATAATAAGATGTAGATATCGTAAGTTCTTTGTTTTCTTCTAGCAACTTCTATTACTTAATTATATAAAACTTCCCAAAATAAATGCGGCCAAAATACAAGCTTATATTTGAACAGTTTTCACGGCATTCCTGAGCAGTGTACTACTACGGCTACTACTACGGCTTCAGCGTGTGACTCTCCTGAGGTCGTAGGATCGATCCTCGGCTGTGCACCAATCGACTTTCTGTCCGCACTTTCGCTCGAACGGTGAAGGATAACATCGTGAGGAAACCGGCTTGCCTTAGACCCAAAAAGTCGATGGCGGGTGTCAGGCACAGGAGGCTGATCACCTACTTGCCTATTAAATATACAAAAGATCATGAAACAGATACCGAAATCTGAGGCCCAGACCTAAAAAGCGCGCCACCGATTTATTTTATTCACGGCTTTCCTAAACACTGGTAATACAACTATACTACCAGTCTTAGCCTCTAATCTGTCATATATTTTATGAATGCCGAATGTATAACGACTTTTTAAAGTGTTTTCTTTCACCTTAACAGTGTTAATAGTGCACAAAGTAGCAATAGTATGGACAAGCACCACTTGAGGTATAATTAAGATATCAATAATTATTAGCAAAAAGCATCATAAAGTGTATTTCCGATAATAACTACATTGCAATATCTTGGGCGGTAATTACTAGTAAAGTGGTAATGCAAGTGAATTTTCACTTTTCTTCTATTTCACAGCTACTTTCATAAACAAATGTGCATTCCCACGATGTCGAGTTTTCTCATTTAAATATATGGCTTTGATAGATAAATATTTCACACCGCATCAGATATTATACTATTTCGTGCAGTTTAAGTTCCAATCTAAAAATAAATTAATAAATCAATGGCGCTACAACCTTTTTAGGCCTGGGCCTCAGATTTCCGTATCTGTTTCATGATCATTTGCAATATAATAGGCAAGTAGGTGATCAGTCTCTTGTGCCTATACGGGAAACGTTTTGTGCTGCAGGCACCAAAAAGGCTTAAATAATTTATAGTTAGCTAGATTAGATAAAACCATAATGAAATAATGGTGTTATATTATTGTTGATTAGATAATACCCATGTTTAGGTCAGGTATACTTGAAATCCATTAATATCACCGTCGAACCGGGTTTGTCCGGCGACACGCCACAGGCGATTACACGCACGTGTTCTCGCATAATCATTACATTGCCAACAATAATATTCGCATAATTAATTGGGCATACAATGGTTATTTTGGATTGCATAACCTATACAAGATTTATTTGTACTTTTTGTCAGGGAACTAGAAATAATCTCATTCGATAAAATAGTATTCGTTAAACTCCGTAGATAAATTATCATAAGAACAGTAATAAGAGTAAGATTTGATTTGAATTAATTTTACAATAGTACGAACATATTTTAAGGTTCACAAATATTTTATTTAACTTTTTTTAAATGATATAAAGATATTTAAGCGCCATCTAGCGTAATAAGGTCAAACTACGTACCCTTTGAGACGCGTAGCAAGGGGGGTCGAGAGCGCCCCCGGGCCGGAACATCGCCGCACTTACAGCTGCCATCTGCCGGCTACCTCACTTTACCCTTCCACCGAGACATTTCTCTGAAAATAAAATATAAACAAATAAAGTATAAGTCATCTTCATAAGCAGCATTTTCTGCCCTTTTTTGCACGTATCTAAGTACTTTACTGAACACACTTTCACTTTTGTAAATAAGGTTCATAATATATAAAGATATATTTATGAGATAAGAAATGATGTAAATGATAAGTATACAAGAGGAAGTTTTTAGTCATAACTGTTATAACCAAACATACAAAAACAACCTTTTCCGGTTAAATATATGGTGTAGAAATATAAATTAGAATATCAACTGTCATGTAAGTAAGCTACTACTTTTATAATATTCTCCAGTTAATCTGAAGTTCGAAGAAGGTTGTATGAACAACCAAACGAAACAGGTACCTAATGATCCGTTTAGATAAAAAAACGAATACCTTTGGTGAACCACAGTAATTATTCAAGTATTATGCATAGTTTTACCACTAACAAGTACTAAGAAACCACCTGTGTGGGAAACTCAATGGTTGTAGGAAGCGGGGTCAACGACCTGTCTACGGATGCGAGCGTGTTGCACAATGCTTTACAAAAAACTTTTGCCTTGTCATAATGACACGCGTTAATAAAGTGTTAGTTATTACTTTTCACCAAGAATTGATAATTTTTAATTGGCGTAAATGCATATTAGCATTTTTTTATACTAATTTAATTATACCGTCTGACATATCCAGGTTTGTTCAGTATTCTTTTGAAGATTTTAAACGAACCCGTATCTAAGAAAGAGACTATTTTAAGTTTATAAAGGAATAGATTAGGCATACATTATTACAAATGAGATACATTGCTTCGTGTTAATTGCCCTGGGTTTATAATAGTACCTAAATCTTAACTAAAATATTATAAATCTAAGTCCAATTATAGTATTAATTATAATAACTAGATAAACCTGTTATCGCAAATACCAATTAAGCAAAAATTTAACACCCTTATTCATAACACTTGTCTATGAATAAAACTGTGTAAAGTACATCACCAAAGTAGGTAAAGCTATAAATAATTATCTTAGAGCAAACATATTAAACTAAAATTTACTTTACGGGGCCTAACTTTCACGTGAATTTAGGTTTAGTACAGAAAGTCAAATATTCGTTAAGCTGAGTTCTACTTATAAACAGTACACCTTTTTTAATATAACACAGCTGGTTTAATTAACCTACTTAAGGGTACTTTCATTCAGTACTTTAGTTTAGTACAACGTATATCAGAGAATGATAATAAACATGTTCTGTATTTTAATAATATTTGCAAGAATATGGTACAAAAATGTTATTTACAACCTAAAGTTTGTATGTTCTGCCACACATAATGGCGTGCAAATTTGTTTGAAAAGGAATTTTACATAGAAGTATTATTAGTCATATCATTATAGTCAATTCTTATATTAATTGTAGTGATACAATATCACATTATCTCTTATATATAAAATTCTCGTGTCGCGGTGTTTGTGGTTAAACTCCTCCGAAACGGCTTGACCGATTCTCATAAAATTTTGTGTACATCAATATGCACAATTATATAATAATTTATAATAATATAATATTTTTTATTTTATTTTTATTATATTAATACCCAATGGTATGTCTGAGAATCGGACAAAATCTATTTTTCATCCCCCTAAATGTTAAGTGTAGTCCACCCCTAAATTATTATTATTTTTACTTTTTAGATAATTTTTTTATGAGACAGCATTAAAAAATACATACAACCCCTAATTTTCACCCCTCTACAATCAACCCCTATTTTTTATTATAAATGGTATACATGGCAAAACAACGTTTGCCGGGTCAGCTAGTTAAAATAAATAATTACGTTATCAAATTAATATAAAGTATAGTGTTTATTCATATTTTCTTTGACGCAACGATGTTTAATGCTAATGAGAATAGTGGAAGGCAGGTGTGACTGCGAGTTTGGTTTAAAACTATTTATTTGTACGAATTTTTGTGTTTTTTCAAGGATGACATTGTTATAGGAATTTATAAATAGAATTGCTAAGTGTCAATAAAATTAAACAATAATAATAATCAGTGGCGCTACAACCTCTTTAGGTCTTGGCCTCAGTTTTCTGGATCTGTTTCATGTTTAAATGTAATAGGTAGTTAGGTGACCAGCCTCCAGTGCCTGAACACACGCCGTCGACGTTTTGGGCCTAAGACATGTCGGTTTCCTCACGATGTTTTCCTTCACCGTTCGAGCAAATGTTAAATGCGCTCATAAAAAGAAAGTCCATTGGTGCACAGCCGGGGTTCGAACCTACGACCTCAAGTATGAGAGTCGCATGCTGAAGCCACTAGGCCAACACTGCTCTTAACAATTAAATAATATATTATTATAATATATATTATTTAATTTGAAGGTATGGTTTTATAGGCCTGCCCTCGTGCTGCCCATTATGTTTTATCCCCCAGGCTTCATCTCTTCAGCAGATCATCTGCCATCTTTTTACTTGACGCGCCCTCTTATTTATTTCGTAATCCTACAGCTAACATAAATGATATATAATAACAAACAGTTACACTGAAAATATAGCCAGAGATGGAATACATTGAAGGGCAATTTTTCTCTTCCTTTTGTCTTCTCAAGGAGACCATTATTATACATATTTTGTCCATTTTTATATATAAATATATAAGCTTATCTTTACCATTATATACATGTGAGAACAATGTTGTAACTAGGTCACTGGACCGAAGGGTGTCGATACCGGAACGAAAAACAAACTAAAAACTGCATTAGCAGTCACTGTGCAGCTCCGCTTTCTAGTATGGAGAAACGCGTAATGTCCAATACGACTTATGCCTATTTAGACTCACTTCGTTAGGCAATACTACTATAGAACTATTGAATATATTTATCTAGCATCCATATAAATTATATGTGGTTCTTAACCTAAGGTTTTCATATAAAACCTTCAGCAAACTTACTGCAATAAAATTAATTTTAAAAAATTTTTTAAGGAAAAGTTTTATACTTTGTCTTTGTTTGTTACTTGTGGTACATAATTGGAAATGTCGAGTTATGTTAATAGTATAAAAATCGCATTTATGTCAAAAAAAATTAATTCAAATACATTTTTGCAGTTTATAGAAACCCGGAAGCAGTTACCTTGGAAAAAAATTAGATAGACAAATTATTCGGTTCTTATATATGTAGAAAACGATGGCACAATTAATAAGTATGAAAGAGCAATGTAGGCACCGCAGAAGTGCCGCAAGTGTAGTATGGCATGTGATTAAACAATCATACTTCATAGATTTTGCACAAATATAATTCAGATGTATAATATTCAAAGGCAATGGTTCAAAATCATGTTTATCTATTCCGTGAATAGAGAGATAATCATATTTTGTAAACGCACATCAAATGACGCTACGTGTCCGTTACAAATTATCTCACTCGATATAACGTAACTGCGCGTGCGCCGCGCTTCTATTAATTTTTATTACAATCACGTTTTAAACTGTTTTACGACATAACTTCACTTTTTCTCACGTTCTGATATATGACAATTCAAAACTACGACGATACATATTATATACAGTGAATAATTGCTACTTAATTTCACCATATGGCACAGGAAATACAAATATTTTTAATATTACTATTATTATAAACATGCTTAATAACCGGCTTCTTTTAATTGTCAGTCTCGTCATTTATACACTAAGTAGTCTGACATTATTAACTCAGTAATTAATAAGACTTAAGCTAGGACTCATATTTTACAAAAAGATGCTAAAGGATCATCATCGGACATCTCAGCTTTATTTAAGGCAGTTTTTGCCGCGCTCCACCACTGTGTGGACCCAGGCGCCCACTGAAGTATTTTTGCACCAATTTTACTTAGGAGTTAGGGTCCTTCAAGAAAAGAGCGTTCTAATTCCTAAAATTCCTGGCAACGCATTTGCGAGCCGAAGTTAAGTGAACACTTACATTTCTGGCAATGTGAGTGGTCACTTAACTTCAGGCGAACCTCCTACCCGTTTATTTTTATTGAAAAAAAGGAAAATATTATTGAAGCACTAGCAACCCCCGTAAGCTTTGTTTCGAGTTAACATGATTTTTTTGCTTAGACTACCTTTTTAATAGCTACATACTAACACAAGGAACATTTTTCTATGCACCAAATACCGATGACCCTGGTGCGTCCAACCCCACGTCTTATTATCTCCACCATGCGACGTAGTATTATTGTTACGGACCTAAATTTTTTATAAATTCATTATGTCTAAAACTTTTCACAATAAATTTATATTCAGGTATGTGCGAAATATTTGAATTAGCAAGTATTACGTGACGCAATTTTTGGAATTCATGGACCCCCTCCCCCCTCAAAATTTGTTACGTAATACTTGAACGCTCCCTAACCACGGAAAATAGAAATTCTCTGTTATAAACATTTGAAGCAGACATATAATTTTCATCCATTGATAAACTCATGATAGAGCTATATTGATATCCGTTCATGACCAGCTATCTGTAATGGGATTTATCGTCATAATTAGATAATAAAGAAGCGGAAGGAACAAAATAGCAATTAATTATAGCTAGCAGTTATAGGTCAGTGCTAATAATGCCCAATGCGAAGCGCCATTAGTACCGGATCACCGTTACTGCGACCGGTAGAAACAAATAAAAAATGCGGTATGGTGTAAGTGATGAAGCTGGCGAGATTTAATAAAGTATAGAACTAATACAACAAACTCATTTGGAAAATAAGTATTCAATAATTTTGAAACCATCCGCTAAAACAACTCCACAACAGACAGCCTGAAATATTTTCAAAACGGCATCTAACTAGAAGTAATATCAAAAAAGTATGCTTCTGATTATGTTTAAACTGAAATACCAAAATAAATGTTTGTGTCCCAGAGCCAAGTGAGCCAAGTTAACAATTGCCGTCCTTGTCTCCACGCACCTTTTGTGACTGTGGTATTTGGTTCTTCAATGTCAATATCTCCTGGTTGAATATATTTGTTTTTATTTTTTTCACACAGATAGTTGTGTAAGTGACAGGCAGCCAAAACAACTTTTCGCGTTTTATCGGGATGCAGTCCAATGTCTTTTATAAATATTTTGAAGCGCCAAGACAGGATGCCAAAAGCATTTTCAACCACCCTCCTGGCTCTTGACAATCTATAGTTGAAAATCCGTCTTTCGTCTGTCAAGACGGCTTTGTTGTATGGCTTCATGAAGTTTGGAGTCAGTTGGAAAGCTTCGTCACCTACCAGTACAAACGGAAACTTTTTATCGCTTTCTAGTAACTCACATGGCTCCGGAATATTAAGTTTGTTTTCACTTTCAGAAAACAATTGCCAAAACTTTGTATTTTTTAAAGTTCCACCATCTGACATCCGCCCATTTGCACCAACATCAACCATCATAAATTGATAATTGGCGTTTACAATAGCCATGAGAACAATACTAAATGTCTTTTTATAGTTAAAATAGTAAGATCCCGAATTTGAAGGTTTTTCTATTTCGATGTGCTTGCCATCAACAGCACCTATACAGTTGGGAAAGTTCCATCGTCTCTCGAAATCTTTGGCTACTTTTTTCCAGTCCTCGATCGTTCTCGGTACCTGTGAATAGTACAAACATAGGTTATTTTTTTACAGTTTTCCTTGTCATCCAATTATCAAAAAGAGATGTCACAATCAAAGAAAAGCAAAAACACATCACAGCAGGACCTGATAGATATAGCATCACATTATTTCAAAAAACCTGATGACTCTGTTTTTTTTGTTATGATTATTTTGGTTAAGATAAATGAAAATAAATGAATATGATACAACATACCCGGATATATTCTTTTTAACTTTTGAATTATAGCCTCACACGTCTCCTGTATTATTAAATCCAAAGTACGAGGAGCGACAGCACACATAAACTTTAAATCTTCCAAGTCCATACCAGTGACCAAGTACCTTAGAGTTATAGAGAGCCTTTGGCTGGCAGGAATAGCTTGTCGCATATTGGTATCTTGCTTTTCAATATTGGGTCGAATCAACTCCAACAATGTTTCAAAATAATCGTTGTCCATTCGTAGAAAATTTTTATAATCGTCGGGCTCAGTTGCTTGAAGAGTTCTTTGCAAATGTTCATGCGTGAATCGATATCTCATTTTATACCATTCCTTACACCATCGCCTCTTTCTTTTCTCTTTTTCTGTGATAGATACCGCTAGAGTTATAGCAAGGAATGCCTTGTCTGCGTTGGAAACCATTATTACGATGGCCACTTTCCTGAGCACAGGGCGGTGAACGACTGCGGCATGTGGACTTGACGGCACCTTCAAGTCGCATCAAGTCCCTCGTCAAGTGAAATCGTCAAGAACGTAGACTTGTCCAAGTGCACTTGATCGTCTCGCGGACCCATTATAAATAAAGTAATAAATTATTTACCGCCCTTATTTTAATCTAACGTTGAATTCTTAATCGCTATAATCTTACGCTTAAAGCCACGGATAAAAGTGCCAACTTGCAAGCTCGCCGTCCTTAATTAAAGCTAGGTATGTGGTAGACCGGTGATATGCTACAGTGCTTTACTCACAAATAGAAAACTCATTACAAACAGTTCGATAAATACGATATAAAACAATATTTAAGACATCTCGAAACTGGCGTAACTGGCGGATGTGTAGGCTCTATTTGATTTACTAATATCATCATTAATAATATATATAAACGGATATATAACGGATTCCCAAGCATCCGTTGCTGGCTGAGGTTCGTTCGCGAACTAGCCTCCGTGAGCAAGGTCATATTAAGCCTTAAGGTAATGAAAATTAACATATTATACTGTAATAAATATATAAAATAAATTTTGTAACATAAAATCTCAAGCACCCATTTATGAATGGTTTAAAAAAGTTTGCGTGTAAATATCAGTCTGAACTAAATCAGTTGTCCCGTGCACCATAAAAGTCACTGTATAATTTTTTTATTACGTTTAATTCGGGTTTGTATAACAATAAAATTAGGTTTAAGTAATTTGTTTAATTTAATTTAGTTTAAATTTATTTTTATACGAAATTTTGAATGGCGTCAGGTTCTACGGACATATATATTAAATTAAATAGATAGAAAAAAGAGACTATCAACATATTTTTTGTTCGAAACCGAAATTAAGCATTATAGGAAAAAATAATACCTTTATGGAGCACGGGAAAAACATTTTTGTTATGGTTTGATTAATATTTCTGTTACTATGATAAAAATTATCAGACTTCAAAATCATAATATATACACACGCACGGTCCATACCCAAAAGTAATTGATCCCATCTCTAAAGTAATTGAAAAATGCACTACATTTTAATATTCTTTGACATAAAGGTAGCACTTTTAAGAGATAATTTAAAAAATAACGATTACCGGAAACAGTCTCGAATTATCGAGGCGATAGCGCGTAACGGTCACCATAAAACAGTTAATTCGTTTTAATTGAATGCTATCAATTTAAGAATATATAAACTTTTCATTATTAAGTAAGACTAGATGTTATTTAAGAGGTAAACTAAATCGTGATCCATGTGCACTTTTTAGTTTTCATGTATCCTTTTTTTAGTTTAGATTTTTTTGTTCCTGTTCAGTTTTGTCTTAATAACTATATGTATTATGTATTTTTGCACTTCTTGCTTACCTTATCAAATTAATACATTTTTTTTTCACAGTGGTCAATTGCCCTCCTTTTCATTTGGTTATGTTCAATTTTTATTATGTTAATGCAACGATGTGTTAATAAATAAATAAACTTATAGAATATAAATTACAATAACAATTAGTATCATAGGAAGTCTAAAATCATATAATTATTAACCTGTGTGACCTACTAAGCATATCAATCCTCACGAGAATTTAATTTAATTATGTTGGTGGTACAAAGTTCCTTCCATTCTGCAAAGCAGCTGCGCTCCAGACTCTATTGTTACATTTTTGTCTAAGGTTGTACAAACGCCACTGTCTCTAATATTGAGACAACATCGCAATTTATGGAATGTTTTGTGAACAACATACAAATCGCTGTCACTGCTAATAGTAGAAGTTACACAGTACCTATGTGCTGATAGAAGGTGAACAACATCAAAGAAATATTCCCCAAGGTCTTGTTGCATATTGGGAAGTGTTGGCCTAGTGGCTTCGACTCTCATCTCCGAGTTCGTAGGTTCGATCCCCGGCTGTGCACCAATGGACTTTCTTTCTATGTACGCATTTAACATTTGCTCGAACGGTGAAGGAAAACGACTTGCCTTAGACCCAAAACGACAAAGTGTGTCTGGCACAGGAAGCTGATCACCTAAAAAGGTAGCGCCAGTGATTTATTTATTTTATGCTCCAAGGTCTGATCTAACATTTTCAGTTAATGAGATGTTAATTTATCCTGTTTCAAGCGTATCACCTGTTTAATGTAACAGGCACATACGCAGTTTAATTGGCCATTGTTATGTTAGCCTACTTGGTAAATAGAGCGATGAATTACATATAATGCGTTTGTCTCGAAACGGCGGGCGAACAAATAATAATTTAGTGGTATCATTTCAAAAATTGTCGTCTAGGATGTCAACTTATTAAGACGACATTTCTTTGTGATATGCACAACAAATCTAATAATTCCATACAGGCTTGCAGACACTCCTTATGCAGTTTATAGTTTTGGCTACAATTAATATCGAAAGAATGCCACTTTTTGTAGTCAATTAGGTCTAGAGAACTTACTTCCTAAAGTACCTACACCCTTCTCTCACACAACCATAGATCTTCGGATGCTGTAAATCTAAGAACTTCTGTCACCTCTAATTAGCTAGTCCGCAGGTTGGTTTGACTCAAATTTACGAGAGTTACTTACGAGACATCCGCCAATTACCTGTAAAACAAGACGTTATCAATTAGCGGTTGTAGACATTACTTGAATATAAAGATATACAGTTTGAGGTACGTACTAAGACTAAGCCTGGTTTTAAAACCTTGGAAAAAGAGAAACAAATTGGATGAAATTCTTATATTTTTTAATTATATTAAGAATGTTTTAAAAACGGTAGCTAGAGAACAGACACAAAACAAGTTTGATTACAAGATGAAAAATCAAATACTTAAGAGCCGTGAATTATTTTAATTACAGTAAAACAATATACTAGCATACACATGTAAATAATAAAGTGCACCTTTTTCACAACATACTCAGTTGAGATGTTCATTGGAGTGTCGTGAAAGTAGCTCAACAGCGTCACGTCCTAATCCGAGGCACTGAGTTGCTCAAACACAATTTAAATTGCGTTTTAATTTTCTTTGGCCACCACAGTAAAAAAATTACCAGTGTAAAAACAATTGCATCAAATCCTATGCCGAAACTTTTCACGTCTAACTTAGATCACAGCCAATTCAAACACTAATAAAACCTAAACAAAATCACAGCTGTCAAAAACGTTCATAATAAAATCGTTCGACAAGTAGCTAAAGTTAACGATATTTTTACAAAGTCTCAAGATAATTATATGCAAACGTTTAGTACCTCACGCGATGTCGATGCAAAAATACGGCAAAAGAAAACACACGCAATCTCAAACAATAAAAATAAAATGGCAATCGCACGATAACATAAAAAAGCTCAGTAAAATTTGTAACAAGTTATTTTTGTAACAATTGTTCAGTGTCTATTTTTTATACCATCGGTAACTTTCGAGTTAGAAGTAGTAATCAATTGGATTATTAATACCGAAAATATCTATAAACATACAATAGACTTAACAACGCTCTCTTCAAGGCGTGTAAACGAAAAATCTGAACGAAAGATACAAAACAATATTAATATCATATATTCAATGTAGCTTTATTTGTTTTGCTTTTTTTTGTTTTAATACGAATATAAGAGTAAAACCTTTTTAGGGTTTTAGTCCTAATGTTTTACGAGAAAGGAAGGAATGTGCTTGATACAAATGGTCGATTTTAGTACCTCTAGGATTTTAATATCTAGTAGATTTTATATCACTTCGGTTTCCTAACGATGTTTTCCTTCATCGTCAACCTAGTTTTAATAGCGTACATAGAGTAAAAAACTCATACGAACGACATAAGAATACACAATTGTATGCTTAATCACTATAGTCGTATTTTTAATTAGACGAAGCCAACTGACAGTAGCTAATGTCACTTTGTAAACTAATGTTGCCATATTTAAAGTAATAATGACGTTCAGTTCTTGTTCAATCAGATGAATGAACAATGAGTGTGAATAGTTAATCATTTCAAACTATAAAATAATATTATTTATATTTTAAATTGTATAAAAGTGCTCTGATATAAGTTAGGTACTAGTACTATGTAACTACAATCAGTTTTTTGACGGCTTATTACAAAGCGCAGCGCGGCGACTAGTGCCATCCCCGATCATTAATTCAGGGGTTTTTACTTTGTCACAACACTATTTTTATTTCATTAAAAACTGACAACACCGTAAACTTCGTCTTATTAAAAATACGACTATAGGCTTGTCCCTTTTGGTTTAACCTCTCTATACCCATAATAGGCTTCCTACTGAATAACAAAAAAGCTTACAAATCTGCAGTTATTAATTTTTTTAGTGAGTACTTCATTAATAGCATCATCCAATTAAAAATTAAACGCTTGACTGATCTTAATTACATCACAATGATTACATCAAGAACCTATCAGTACCAATTACTGGCGATTAATTGTCAAAAAATCGAAACTTCCTTTCAAACGCGGAAGCGAATTCAATTATAGTATCAAAACTCGCATTATGCAAGCATAATGTAGGTCGAATTCTGCGCAAACGCTTACAATAATTTTATCTTAATAGAGCGCTGTAGATGTATGCAACTATACCGAATGTAAACATAATGTGAGCGCAATACCGTTGTGAAATAGATACTCAAGTATCAAGACTATTTTTCTAAAATTAAATTCAAAATTAATTATTTATAACGAATTAACTTCCGTAAGTACGCGTTTAATTGTAATCATACTTTTAAATCAATAATGTACCAAGAAATATCTGATCCAGTTATTTTAATAACATGAAGGGGGATATGGGGATACATATATAACAATAAGGGGAAGGTGATTACCTTTTTAAAGGCTGGGTGCCTTTATAGCGTGGGTGAGTATTTAGATCATAAGTTTGAGAACAATTATAAATAACTCAACTTATTATTATGGCATTATGTTAATTTTATTATTATATGACATTATGAGAATTAATACATTGCATGCCTATTTTTGGCTGATTGTGCGGATAATTAATGGATCTAAATGCAATTAAACGATTTATTATTTTATTACTTATTATTATTATAATTTATATTATACATATTACTATTATTTAGTCTACAGCACTTACAGCAAGCTGAGGAAAACATATACAAAATGCAACCATGTCTGTAGTCCCAATACACTTGCACATTTGATTCAGTCACAATTTATTTCTTTGTAATTTCTTAACTTTACATTTCTTTAAAATGGTAAACTGACGTCACGTGTAAACGCGGTTGTATACTTTACATATTGGCAAAAATCTATCAACATAACACGAATAACAAAAAGTAAGGTGAGGGTATGTCAAGGCTGGAGTAACACATGTTACTCGTAAATACAAGCGGCGCCATTGAATTGCGAAGAACATTTCAATTATTCGGAGGAGAAAGTTTACGATTTTAACTATCCTTGAGGCTTGATGGAATGGTCAGTTGAACATTTTGTTTTATGATTGACGTACGACGGCGAGCTTATTTACAATTTGTACAGAATACTAAATATGACTACAGAAACCTTCATTAGATTTAGTGTTTTTACATTAATTAAAGTAATCAAAAAAAATTACAATACGTGATTTAAAAAAGATGGATAGATGACTTGGTTATGTACTCTCTGAGCTTATTGATAACATGTGTTTCATTGAAATATAATCTTTGAAGTAACATTACCCTTAAAATATAATAAAAATATACGGAATATTAAATAAAGTAGATACCAAAAGCCTTAGGCCTGCCCTTTCGCTACGTTTTCACAATAATTTTGCAATAATTCGTGCACTTCGTGATATAAGTACGAATTTCTAATTGCTATAATTGAGTTCTACATATAACTGTTATTTTTATCAATATCAGAGATCCAAATTGTATTTTTTATTTAACCTTGTAACAATGTATATTTCTATGCAATCCAATATAATTGTTAGGCAATGTTTTTTAGGGCGTAAATTATGATTGAACGAAAGTCTCAAAAAGTTTTGTTCAGAGTTTTACGCAAAAATAGTTACAGGTGAAATGGTGGCATTGCAATGAATTCAAAGATCTAAGTAAAAAATTTCTTAATAAATATAAAAGCTGAAGTATGGCAGCTCTTTCCGCCATATTATATTAATTCAATATCGCCACGTATTAACATTTAATCCCGGACGCATTAAAATCATACGATTTTTCAATCGTACATAACATACCTTCAGGTATTGAATGCCCATTTATACCGTGCATTACGTCCTTCGTCAAACAACGTTCCGTGAAAAACTTCATCAACTTTGTACTGTTGTACCTGTTAGTACCACATATACCAGAGGACAGCATCTGCATTGCAGTAAAAGGGGCAATTAATATGCTTAACTTCGATACAGCACCTGTCTTCTGGCAACCTCAGAGTTCTTGCTAATTATGCAGTTGTTCTTGAAACGCAATTAAGTCAAGTTCGACATTTTAAAATAACACCTGAATAAAAGACTAAATTGAAAATACGTACGTCGTACGTGTATAAATAAAACTTCTATCTATACTAGCTATATATTCTCGCCGTATTCTCTAAGGGGCTATCCCGGACCTCGGATCTTCGTAGATACCTCTCACTTCATGACATGACATTTGCCATGCAGCTCGTCGGTTATGGGTGCTTTTGACCCCTTTCTAGTCGGTTCTATTAACAAGACTTATTCTTTTATATAACGCACTATTTAAAGCTTGGTCTCCTTGCCGGTTTGCCATACCCGCTTGATAACATGAAATTATGATGTCCTCGAGGGGAACTTTATGCTTATCTAGTACGTGGTAGTAAAAAAAATAATACGAATATAAACGCAAACTTTTAGATTTTTAGATTCGAGTCTATTAAAATATTACCAGATTAAATCTATTACCGCAAAGCCGGTGTTTGCAATATTTAGGTTCTTCACAAACCTACCTAGTATTATAGTATGCCTGTTGTGGTTTGGGTGTTAAAAACACGCGCAATAAAACCTTCTTTTAGTTGGTTTAAAATTTATTAATGGAAAGTTTTTAATAAAATGAACTTTACTAAAGCGAAATTTACCGCAAATATGAAGCAATTTGATGGTTCGAATTCTACTGTACATTTAGGCACAGTGAAAGTTGATCTCAATGTCGATCAAATGCAATTTGGCAGAATTTGATAATCCATTCAACAATTTGTGGCAGATACCTAGAACACAAAGTGTAATTTAAAATAAACGAGGTTTGAATTAGTGTTTTAGTGTAATAATTTCAATACAGCCTCCATATGTAATACATAGAATAAAGTAAATACATAGGGACATGGAATGTAATTCCTATAACAGTCACTTCTTCAAAGTTGATATGTTTTCGTCCTCGCCTACTGCTTTTAAGTGGCTTTTAAAATCGTTGTTCTAATTGTTTTGTAATTTGTGTATGTATTATAAATTGGTGTTTACATCGTGTATATCAGTTTTGTTACTCATACTTTTATAAACATGCCCACTGAAGTATTTCCAAACCAATTCGACTTAGGGTCCTTCAAGAATAGAGCGTACCAATTCTTATAAGGCCTGCAACGCACTCGCGAGCCCTCTGGCATTGAGAGTGTCCATGGGCGGCGGTATCACTTAACATCAGGTGAGCCTCCTGTCCGTTTTCCCCCTGTTCCATAATAAAAATCTTAATAAAAAATAATAGAAGGCCTGTTTTCACTCAGAAATATTTTAAAATATCGATTGCCCTTGGAGTCGTCATTCGTCAGTCGTCGAGTTGGGTTCAATACATGGCGGTTTCCTCTCAATTTTATTAGTGCTAAGCGCACATAGATAAATCTATTAGTGCACAGTCGTGATTCTAACACACGGTCTTAGTGTTAAAAGGCTGGCAGACAAGCGACTAGGCCAACCACATTACTTACTTAACTATATAAACACATTTTTATGTTTCAATTCAGCCAACAAATGCTTCTATTCGTCCAAACATTTTGTTCCCAATTTGCATACGAAAACATTGAAAAACAAAGTCAATTTCACGCACCACTTAAAGTATCTAATTGTAATACAGCCATAGTAAAACAGTTAACAATTCGATTTCTATGTTAGCAGTTACCACTGCTTTCTAAATTGTCTTGTAACAATAAACAACCATTGTTCTATGTGAAGTATTTTAAACACCACAATTAGTAGATAAACAAAACAACTTGATTGACGATAATTCTCTCTGAAGATATGGAATTGCAGTTGGTGTGTTTTATGAGGTTTTAAAATTGACTGTATAATGTATATCCTCCTTTCTATAGCAAGAAGAATTTGAAAAATTATGGTGGGTCAGAGAAAAAATTGTCTTGATTTTAGAATTTAATATTATATATTTAAAAGTCTGTGTATGTACTAAAAAAATCTGTGGAACCTTGGCCTCATATTCCAGTCCGGGGTCGTGACCATTTCGCCCCCTTCGTTTTTTTAAATTTATTTATTTTATACAATAATATATAATAAAATCATAATATGTTACATTAGAAAACCGCTGTGGTTGTGCGACAAATGCATATAAATATAGTTAATAATAGTTTCTCAATTTACTTTTTATGTTGGTTAACGTTAGGCTATCTAATAACTGACTGGTTGTCCATTTGTTAGCCGCGGTAGCAAATACCTTAGCGTTCTCTCACCGTATACGTTATTTGCTCTCGACGCGACGTAAGGAGCCAAACTTGCGTTACCACTCGGGTCTCATCTCTTATGCCAACTCGAAAAAAGTTAAGTTAAAACAAGGGTCTTCGGATTTTTGGGTAAAGTTAGATTTTAACTGCTACGGGTGCAAAATGTAATTCTCTAGCGGTTAGCGCTGAGAGATTGGCTTAAATGTTTTGAATCAACCGTATTTTATGTAATGTATTAAAATAGAAATAAAACATCAAATCTTCATTCACTGATATGATCAAACCACAAATCTATAAAGTTTCATAATCATGAATTTGGTAAAATGCATTTTAGCAGAGTGGAGCAATTCATCTTAAAAGCGATTTCCAAATACACTATTAAAACATTTACGATTACCCCTTACTAGTTAAGTAATTCAGTTTTCTTCACTCAAATCGTCGCAATATATCAGAATTCCATTCATCATTCCGAAAGCCATTCTTACGTTCACCGGAGCATCAAATCGGTCCATTGAAAAACGGACACATTACAAATAGATGAAAGTAAATTGCATTGTTCGCATTTCCGTATTTTGGTGATCTCATTCTTTACTTCGAGTTAGCACCAGTTTCTATAAACTTTAAAGTCGTACGACCTTATTAAAAAATAATCAGTATTATTGCACTGTTTTAACTGAAATAATCTTTTGACTCTGTCATATTATAATTAGGCTTTAACTGGACTGCTTTAGTTTTTGTAAGTTATATACGAGTTCAACATTCCGACATAAACAGCAGTGTTGACCTAGTGACTTCAGCGGGCGACTCTCATCCCTGAGATCGTAGGTTCGAGCCCCGGCTGTTCTGTGAACTTTCTTTCTATGTGCGCATTTAACATCCGTTCGAACGGTGAAGTATCGTGAGTATAAGCCACCTTAGACTCAAAAAGTTGAGTGTGTCTGGCACAGGAAGATGATCACCTACTTGCCTATTAGATAGGCAAATGATCGTGAAACAGATTCATCAATGTGAGGCCCAGACCTAAAAAGGTTGTAGCGCTTTACGTAGACAATATTGATCGATTCAAGATGTGATATATGTTGAAATTCCACAATAGTCTATACTTTTAGAAAGTACAAGAACAAATTAATGATAAAATTCGTGATCCTACTTTGAAAGTATCAGCTATTTGATACACATAAAATATCCATTAGTACTAACCACGAACTACGCAGCAAAACAAAATAAATCACTACAGCAAGCGCTGCTATCAATAAAGTCTACCGTTATCTTGTCAGTGAAATGATAGCTTTTACTTAGGTCTATTATTCGCGCATTATTGGCCGCACATTCAATTGTTTATTCGCTTTGAATTCAATTCAAACGACCGCCTTGGTTTTCCGGAGCTGCTGGAGTGGTTGATTTTTCGTAAATTATTTATGGAAAGAAAAAATATATTTCTTGTCAAAACTGACGTTTTATTTCATATATTATGTTTGCTAGTCTGTGGAAAAAGACGCGAATTTTGGGTTGTCATTTTAATTTCTACAAGATTTTTTTAGAACATATTCGGATTTTAAGGAATTAGATTAAACTAATTGTTTTAAAGAACTTTTATGAAATAATAAAATCCTAATGTTATTTCTATAAAAAAGTATTTCAGGTAGATATATTTACTTTTTGGTTAATTATTAAGTTTTAAGATTTTTGTTTAAAAACTAAACTATAATTATTTTAGCAACACATTGAAATTCTAAATAACACGTTATTAACAAATACCTACATAAAGTATAGAAAGTCAATAGTCGCGGTACAATAAGCTGAACCAGATTCTATGCCGGAACACTATGACAATTCAGTAAATAGACTTGAAAATGCAAATTGGACATGGAAAACCGATGAAGCCTGATAAGAAAGCGATTTTTAAACGATCAAATCTAGTTCGTTTAATCTGGATATTTAAAATGTTCCGCTTTTATTGTGATTAAAATGCTTCTTGACTTAATAAAAATAAATATGTCTTTATTCATTTAAAGTAGATATGCATTACAATGTGTAAGATTTGGGTTCCCAGCTCTTCCATAACAAACTTAAATATAATTCCTTAAAATATATTTCTATATAATCTAATTACATCTTTTATTTAATTTACTTATAACTATTATCAACACGCCTGAGTGCATGAGTGAGTGTGTAGGTGTAAGTGAGTGAATGAAAAGTGTGTAACTACATACTAGGTCACAAAAGCATCTCTAACACTGCGAAGGTGGCTCAGAAGCCAATCCTTTAGTCGTATCTTTTACATTGTAGACGGTGAGCGGGTAGATGTTAAGCAGCCTATTTAATTTATTATATTTAAAGTCTGCATGCATATTTAGATAATAATTGTAATTTCTTTTTTGTTTAGAGTCCTACACTGTGAACAGAACTATTTTCAAAAAGGAGTCGTTTTTACATGTATGCAATATTGTTGGAATTAAATAATATTTGTGTATGATGTTCTGTCTAGGTTTCTTTAAGGCTTCGATAAGAAAGCTATGTTTAAACGATCAAATCTAGTTCGTTTTATCTGGATATTTAAAATGTTCCGCTTTTATTGTGATTAAAATGCTTCTTGACTTAATAAAAATAAAAATGTCTTTATTCATTTTAAGTAGATATGCATTACAATGTGTAAGATTTGGGAACCCTTCTAAGTAAGAAATACCTGTGTCAGGGTTCCCAGCCCATCCATAACAAACTTAAATATAATTCCTTAAAATATATTTCTATATAATCTAATTACATCTTTTATTTAATTTACTTATAACTATTATCAACACGCCTGAGTGCATGAGTGAGTGTGTAGGTCTAAGTGAGTGAGTGTGTAGGTGTAAGTGAGTGAGTGAAAAAGTGTGTAACTACATACTAGGTCACAAAAGCATCTCTAACACTGCGCAAGGTATGCTCAGAAGCCAATCCTTTAGTCGTATCTTTACATTGTAGACGGTGAGCGGGTAGATGTTAAGCAGCCTATTTAATTTATTATATTTAAAGTCTGCTTGCATATTTAGATAATAATTGTAATTTCTTTTTTGTTTAGAGTCCTACACTGTGAACAGAACTATTTTCAAAAAGGAGTCATTTTTACATGTATGCAATATTGTTGGAATTAAATAATATTTGTGTATGATGTTCTATTTAGGTTTCATTAAGTCTTCGATAAGAAAGCTATTTTTAAACGATCAAGATCTTGTTCGTTTAATCTGGATACTTAAAAAGTTCCGCTTTTATTGCGATTAAATTATTTATTTAATGTATTCAATTTATATTAATTGTAAACTTTTTTATCGTTGTTGATTTATTGTTGTTGTTGTAATTAATTTAAAATAAGAGGACAGATTAATTGTCTTTGAAAAGAAGGCATTAAATACGTATTGCGATATTGTCAAAGATAATATTTGAGTATGATGATCTATTTAGACTTATAAGCTTTATATTAAATGTATGTTTGTCCACAAATTTCAAAAACCAAAACTCGATATGACCATTATTACGTACCTACCCCACGTATATTGCAACTTAGGGAACAGTCCAAGTTTCATAATATTTGTGTTATTGTAATGGAGCTTCCATTCTAAGGGGATATAATAAATAATTGTAACATAGTAGGATGGATACTTATTAATTTTCGTTACGTTTTCTTTTTCTCGATTAAAGATAAATAATCGTAAATCTCTAGTTAAAGAAGCCAAAATAGAACATCGTACGCAAATAATATCCATTTCCAACAATGCTACATATTTGCGGGTCAAAATAGCCCCGGTTACAAATATATATAATAAATAATTATTATGTAAAATCGGTTATTACGAAAAACTACTATTAACTATTATTATCGGTTATTAAACAAACACAGAAATATGTCTGACTCGCTCGGCGGGTTTACCGAATCCTAATCCGTTATATATGTAAAGCGAATCTTATGCAATCATCTCCCCGTATTTTCTGGTATTGAGTCCATCTAATTAACTTACGTAAGAAATTGTTCCGCTAAAGATGAACGAGGCGAAATGTACTAAAAAGTATTTTTATTGCGCTGCATGCCTTATCTAGTGAATCTACGAAATTTGTTTTGATGTTAAATGGAACTATTTTAATGTTTTTACTGACTTCGACTTAATTTGCTTTAGAAAAACTTAAACATAAATGTACTTATATTTAATAATAAATATGTAAATATGTCTATATTAAAATTGCTATGTGTTATTAATATATATAATATATAAGTATATAAATTTTATCTAAACTTATAGTCAGCCGTATAAATGCCAAATTTTAATATTATATTAAAGAAGCTATGTTTGACATAGTCAGCAAACAGCTATACTCGTTTATGTCATACATACAACACAAATCAATCAATCAATCTTGTATTAGAAGTATCTTCCGTATATAATAAAAAATATATCTATAAGATCCATTTGCCATGCCCAATTAGAGAGAGACTATATATAGTAGAAAAATAAAACATAAAAGCTAAGTGTACGACCAACCTATGAACCTAAATCACCGTTAGGTGAACTAAAAATATCATTCTGAGCGACCTACTTGTGGTTTCATGTTGAGGATAGCATCCATTGTGTCAGAGAAACCTGAGAAGCCGTGAACGGTAGCTAAGCGGTCTTTTAGCTTATAATCTATATCTTGTCTATCTAGGCTAAGTTGTATAACTATAAGGGACGTCACAAGTATTTTTATACACATTTTGTATTCGCCAACAAACGTCAAAACACTGAAGGATTGCTCAATACAAGATATTGATGTAAAACGAAATGCGAAAAGATATCTTTGCAGCTTTGATTATGTCAACAGCCTACTTAAAACATCGTAATGGTAATCACAAATTACTAGACTATCTTAAAATCTAAAAATCTTAAAAGCTCGTAATTAGCTACTACTTATAATATATATATAAATTGTTACTCAGAAAACTTTTGGATTAGCTTTTAAATTTTTTATTATAAATATTTTTATTTATTATTATTTTTATTTCTTCCTTATTTTATCTTAGTTATAGTTACATGTTATTTGGAATTTTTTTTTGTTAATTATTTATGCACTTCTTGTACTTTACCCTCTGTAGGTCATTTTTAATGTTCCATATTAGGGTTGCCTGGAAGAAATCGCCCGTTGCTTGTTTTTTTTAAAGTATGTTTTTGTGTAAGGTAACAAAGTGTAGATAAATAAATTTTAGTGTGATTTTGATAATCAGTACTATCAAAAATACAAACTGCTACTGGAAAGAAACCTTAAAGAGAAGATTAATATAATAATACAAGAATCTAAGATGAAACAAAAACTATATACTTATTGTCATGTACCGGTTATAATGGGTGTGGACACTGGACAGTGAGAGGTGGACCACCTTGGTGCAAATACTTCCTTCTAATATAAATCATAAATGATCCGTGTACGGAGGGAAATATGTGCTGATGGGAACACTAATGTCTAGAATATATGCTCGTAGAATTGCTACAATTTAAAAACTATTGTCTCTTTCGGTTAAAGCGTAAACACAATTTAACAGATATAGGGTGATTATAAGTAACAAAACCAATTAAAACGAATAAATTCTAAGCTATTTCCAAGAATCTCTGTGTTGAGCTTTCCTATACCAAAATATCTTAAAAATAAAACCCCACTTCGAGTTTTATTTCCTAAGTTGCAATAGTTCAGTTCGGTTCACAGTTAGCTTTTTACAAATCAGATCAGCCATTTATTTAGCGAAATTCGGTTTATTTTTGCAAGTTTAATGACTATGAGGGTGTACAGATTCACCTGCCCGAAAGACCTATTCGACAGCTGTTATATTATAAATTATAACAATTTAGACATCCTGTGACAATACAACATGTTGTTCGGAATTTCTTTCCTTAATGGCATCTTTTTTAGTGTTTATTGAGATAAGATATTAAAAGTTTTGGTGGTAGCCGGGTAAATGGTCGTGCGTTGGACCTCACTAAAAATTCTCCTTCTCATACGATACACAATCTATCTATTTATATTTTTGCTTGTTGTTCCCACGAGAATGTAACTCCTATTTCCCAACTGCTGATAGAGGACAAATCTTTGTTTTTTTTTCGTTTATATTTATTTATTATTACTTTAAAAATGTCACGTGGAACATGGTGTAATGGTTGCAGCCCCTTACAAACTCTTTGTAAAACAACAAACTTGGCAATTTAAAAGAGTGGCGAAGAGTTTTCAGTTCGCTGTGTTATTGCCAGTTCTTCTCGTCCGTTCTACACCCTTGATTGGGGAACTGGTAGTAAATGTAAAATTAGAAGCATTTAGCATTTAATATGTATTTTTTTATTGACGTTCATAAGTGTACATAGTGTTACCTAAATGAATCAATGACTTTCAATTTGATTTACTATAAAATGCCCGTAACATATTATCAAAGTTTTACGTTAAACTCTCACAACGTGTCATTTCTGACACTTTAACACCAAAAATGACATTATTCAAGAAATAACATGAGTTCTATCACACAATACCAACGTTTTGTTTCATTAATAACACAATACAGATCATTTATCTTGTAGTTCCGCTATTAAATTATTTTCGATTAGGAAACGGGATGATGAATAGTTCCTCTTGCCTTCGTTAAGTGATTAAGATTTATTGTACATGATAAGGATCGGTAACAATTATTCATCTCATTTTATTGTTAATATAAATTCATAAGCTCCCGTTTAGAAGAGGCAGACGGTATCAAACCTTTTAAAAAGGAAATCTATTTGCCTCGCTACATTGTTTCATTTAATAATAATGTTTTTTTTCCATTCCCATTTTGCACGTAAAACAAGCAAGTGTTCAAAAACGAAACTCAATTGTTAGAGCACACAAACTCTACATACTAACATACTATGTCAGAGCCCTATCTCCTTATAGGCGACTCCAAGAATTAACACAGGCACTCCAAAATATAAATTACGATATTATACCTAATTGGATTATCGGAAACGCAACATTTAGGAACAAATATTTAAGAAAATAAACATTGTATACACCGTTATGCAGGACTTCAAGATCAATATGGAGTCGGCTTTTAAACTTACACCAGAGAAAAATAAAAAGCTTCACTGGAATTTCCGACAGTCACAGACATGAATGTGCAGGGCACCAAAACCTATTTTATACAAGTCTACGCCCCCACAGAAACGGCAAAAGAAGACAAGCTCTAAGCGTTTGATGCAAACTTGTATCAAGCCGTAGATCTTGCACATAATACATAATATATATAGTTATGGGCGATCTAAGTTCCAAAATGTATCCTTTATGAAAAAAATAAAATAAATAACTCAGTGGCGCTACAAACTCTTTAGGTCTTGGCCTCAGATTTCTGAATCTGTTTCATGATCATTTTTACATCTAATAGGCTAGTAGGTAATCAGCCTCCAGTGCCTGACACACGCCGTTTTTGGGTCTAAGACATGTCGGTTTCCTCACCGACGCACATGTTAAATGCGCACATAGAAATAAAATCCATTGGTGCCCAGCCGGGAATCGAACCTACGACCTCAGGTATGAGAGTCGCACGCTCAAGCCACTAGGCCAACACTGCTCTTATGAGTATCCTTTATGAGTCTTTTAAATAAAACATACTTTAAATATCCAATGTACTGAAAGACGGAAAATTCTGATTAGAATCCATGACGCTTCGTCTCGCTTTGAGAGCCGGAACCGATGAAATTACACAGAGTTATAAGAATCGTGTCGCTTTTAAACATCAGAATGACATCGTAATGAAATGTACGTAAAGTAATATTAAATAACAATAGCTAAACTGGCAAACATTTTATTAAACAATAATAGGGCCGATATCCTATTTGGTTTTTTAATAAATTTTATGTAACATAGTACGTACACGTAACATCTACGCATAGATGGAGACGTACGTAATTATGAAGTGTTCATGTGGATGAAGACGAATATGTTTATTGAGTTTTTTAGAACATATAACGGTAAAAATGTGAATCGTTCTTAAAATATAGACATATGTACCTTTTTTTAAATTTATATACATTCATATACATAGATTTGCGAACCGCTGAAGGTGACAGGGCTTTCTATAATGATTTACTGCTTTCTTAAATTGATTACCCAAATGCAAATATAAATATGAAATGTTTCTTGTAAAAAAAGTTCAATTTATTTATATTTTAACTGGCATAGGTGTGAAGAATTCGCGCTGTACATAAATGTAAGCAACACTACGTCTAATACAAGAATTTACGTAATCAAACGTCTTTACGTCTAATACAAGTATGATATGATAATGTAGGAAACAAATAATATAAGAATTGACTTTGACTAATAATGTAAAATTGTGCAACAACACATTATTGTACCATATGCTTGCAATAAATAAGTTATTATTATTATTTTTATAACATACGTTAGTCATTTAATTAAAATAACATGCATGCACATTGTTGTCGTATATGAATTATGCAATAACAACTGTATCTGAAATTTTTTATTTTTGGCATTTAAGCGAATTAATACGCGGTTTCTCGCCGGTTATAACTATTCCCGATTCGCAAGTAAGAAAACAAAAATCATATTAAAACATGTGTATTAAACATACACGCCGTGTAACAATTCCAAAATCTGGTATCAATCTTAAAACATCAATGTAGGCCATCAAGATCACATATAAAACTAGGCCGTTTCCCAAATCTCGTGATTTGTACGTGAGGCCAGCTGTAAGGTCACATAATATAAGCTCATTATCAAATATTACAATGATATTGCATACGTTTTGTACCTATCAATCAAACTGGAGGTAAACGTTCACCTCCGTGCATTGTCTAGTTCTTGTTTGTTTCTTTTATATAATGAAGTAACTGTTCCTTCGTTCACGCGTAAGATTTGACTATCAATATGACTATCGATATGGTTTTCTCGTACGTGCCTATATCAATTTCGCCTTCTATGTTTTACCTTTCTTCTCGAACTTCGTGTAGAACCAAAGTCAGTTTTATGAGAGATAAACGGTTTCCACAGTCTTACTTATATTAATAGTGTATTCCTACTTCTGCTGTTATAAACATAAAAATGTAACATTATATACTACCTATCTCTCCAAGCCCAAGCCGAGGGCCGAGTCTCACAGGAGACGCCCTTGCGCTAGCAGCAAAAACGCCCATTCAGGCCAAGCTTTGCTCGCCAAAACAGCCCGAGCTGAGCTGTAAAGGCCCTTAAGGCCAACAGCGAGATTCCTTAACAAAAAACTACCTATCTCTCACATTTATATTCACAGTGATTGTGTAGTAGTTGTTAATAAATGAAAATTATATTAATTAACGTGATTTTTTTTTTCATTAATTTTACAAAATAATCACCATATGTAACATTAGAAAACCGCTATGGTTTGTTTTAATTTATTTATTTCGTTATTTTTTCAGAGAACGTTAAAGAAATTGTATTAATATTTATTCTCACTTTGTTAAAAAAACCAATTACTAGTATGGGACTATGTCTGATTAAGGCTAAGAGTACCTGTAGTTACTTGTGATTATGGTACTAGCTACTTGGATATGACATAATATTATAGATAGAATACAACATTAAATACAAGTTTATAGAGCCAAGACCTAAGCACAACGATGTATGTTACAATCACATCGATGTTTGTCTCAGCGGTGGGATCGAACGGGACCATGGATTCGCAGTCAGGGGTACTAACCACTAGACCAATGAGTCGTCAGTTTATGCACAAACTATTTTAATTCCATTTCCGAGAGTTCAAGATATTTGACAGAAGATTATAATGTATTAAAATATAGGGTTAATAAATGACAATTTCAGATTGATTAACAATTGTTCACATCGCCATGTATAGTCTTCAAAGGCCAACTTAAATTTTATTGCACGCATAATATTTTATTGATACTTCATAGCGTATTAAACATTTTATTGCGACATACAAAGTCATTCCTATTTGACATTTATACATATAACATTGTTGCAATAACCAGATTGTGTGCATTAAACCTCAATTCTAGGTTTTAAGTATTATTTTATGAAGTACAGTGAGACAAGATTCAATTACAGTCAAAGTATACTAGCTACAGTCAGTAACGTACTTGAAATAGAAATCCACATAATCGTTTCACCTTAATTGTACCTTAAGTATTTAGAGTCAATATAAAAACATAAGTACAATAGCTTTTTCATATATCAATATAAGTACAATGTAACAGGAAATTTTTTATCTATAGCCATTTGAGGGAGGTACTTTAAATTCAGTTCTTTTACACACTTTTTATTCACACAACTGTCACCACAGGACTTCTATGGTCCTATCATAGGCATCAGCTTCTCACAAATATGAATGTAAAATGCAATACTGTGAAGAGGCAAATAAAACTATTAAACTTTAAACTTTGTATATTCTTTCAATAATCCAATTTGAATCCAACAACGTTTGCTTTAAAATATTTCTAACAAGAAAGAGTTATTATTATATAATAGGAGTCAAGTTACTTCGTACAAAACTCCCAACTAAGGGCGTACGTTCATGTTATATAACACATCCCTAAAATGTCAGGAATAACGTTGAAAGGGTAATTCAATTAGCTTCGAATATTGGCAGATGATTGAACTAAACAACAGTCAGTCCGCGGTGAATATTGTTAGATGTTGCCCTAATAAAACCTGTTGTTGATTTATAAAACCAAATTAAAAACTTTTTTTTTATAAAGGACTTCCAGTTCCGGCCTAACATTGGATACGGAAATATCCATTGCCCGGCACGCAGCAGAATATCCGCCGACTGCTTGCTCTTTCCTTAATTGAGGGCTTTGCACCAATCGATTTGTCTCAGTACCTAATAATAATAGTAATAGTAATACTTGCTTGTAAGGAAATAGCACGGCATCTCCAATTTAAGGAAACAAATATCGAAGGATGTGTCAGGCACAGTAGGCCCTCATATGCTCAATACGAAAAATTATCAATGACATACAAAAGGAACGTGAAATCTAATTCACCAATTACCGAGTGCACTTGTAGCAACCATTCGAAGAGTGGTAAAAAATTTGAAGATAATGTCAATAAATATCGATAATATAAACTTTGCGCAGACGCCCTTAGAACAATGCAACTGTAAACAAGTGTCGCCGAATACCCGAAACATAATTGATTAAATTGTTTGACTGAAGCCTTTGCCGAGACTGTTAACACTGGATTAAACTGGGACTAAGTAATTAGTAATTTGCTCATGGTTGGGCAAATCGTACTTAAAAAGTCATTCTCCGTTGAACAAGCACATTAGCTTACTTAAGCGCCGGCGTTTTTTGGGGTTTTGAATCTCGAGTTTGATAAGGCCACCATTTCTAGCCAAATCATACCACTCAGTACACTATCGACTGTCTGAAAATTACAATATGGCATGCATAATCGAGCCGTGGAGGTTGATATTTCATTCCATATTAATCGGAACAAGACCACAAGACAATAAAAATATCAGAACTCTCAAAAATAATTGTCTTATTCTAAAATGTATAGTGCACTCTTAATTAATTACCAGTATATTCGAGTTTCCATCTGACAACTAGGAATTTGTATGTCATGCTGTTAATTTAACGCTCCCGAGTGATTGCTAGTTACCAGTTTTTTTTTCAAGTTTATGGTAAAAGTATGAAAGGAAAATAGCGCTTTTCTCTCGGCCCTGAGGTTCTGTCAGGGACAGAAGCCCCTTAAGCCCCAAAATTGGTTATCAGTCTGAATATGACGCCGATTTAGGGTCTTTATGACACTCGGTCAGTTATTGGTATACATAGAAAGAATATACCTTTAGTATTGTATTTTATTGACATAACTTTTAGACATAGAAAAACACTTTTTTAACGCATTTTAAGCTATGTTTTATTATAAATTTACAATTATTTTACATAATTTTAAATTTAACCGACGTTTCGCGTGCTTTACAGCGTGCGTGGTCACGGTGACTGCAGAAGACAAAAGGTGTTGAATGTCAAAAAGTATCACAGCTGTAGAAAAAGTTGTGTTATCTTCTAATATACCTTTAGTGTGACGTGATTTAAAAGCGGGATCTCAGTGTAGCATCGTTGTTACAATCATGGTTATTAATAACAGCAACTAAAATCTTACTTAATCCCTTACTATATCTCTATTCTCTATTTTAAGTTGTGTAATGTATTTTTAACAAGTGGAGTATTTTCACTCTTTACTATCTTTTTTATTCTCACTATATTAGGATAAATTATTGTATATATTTCGAAATTAAAGTAATATACCAAGCGCACGTCATCCATCAACCCAAGGGCCGAGTAGAAACAATTTTGTAAAAATTAATCTATCAATGCCATGTAGTTTTAATAAACTCAACAATATTTCCATAGAACATTACACAACATCAGTAACATTCAACTGTGAAAGCAACGCAAAAACAAAAGTGAGAAAGATGAAAGTATGATCGAATTTTTTTCGCAATCTTCCCAGACCTTTACAATGGCGCTTGTAAATAAAACGAGATAACGTAATAGTCATGACGATCTCGTGCATAAGTAATGAAAGTGTTGCGCCATCGCTCATAGAAGTTTTGAACTTAATTTTGCAGTAATTAATTAAACGTTTTCACTTTCGTTTGACGCTCAGCGTGAGAATACGCAACGCTTTTGGTGTGGGCGCCATTCACGAACTTTTTGTAATGCGCTTAGTTCTATATATAATGATAAAACAGGTGTTGAAATGTCAAGAACACGACTTGTAGTGGTTCCGGATCGTATTGTTTTAGTGGAGAATACATAGGTTCTAACTTTTTCTAGAGGAAATGATTTATTAAAAATACACTTTGGACGTTTCCCTTTGGTTACTATCTATATCCTGTCCCTATTCGCTTGGCGCCTTCTCTATCTTCCTTTAAATCTGTATTGTACAAACAGTACCTGTCCACATCGTATCCCTAACTCTCGTACTAACTGACGTGAGACTGATCTAAAACTGTCGTGATTCATGTGCACTTTTTATTTTTCATGTGTCCTTTTTTAGTTCAGTTTTTTTTTGTTCCTATTTTAGGTTTGTGTAAATAACTATATGTATTATGTATTTTGCACTTCTTGCCTACCTTATCTAATATATTTTCCTTTTTTTTTTCAACAGTGGATGCCTGGAAGACATCGCTCGAAAGCGATACGGTCGCCAGTTGCAATCTTTTTCATTTAATTTTGTCAATTTTATTATGTTATTGCAACGAAGTATTAATAAATAAATAACTTATTTATGTTAAATATATCGAAATCTCTTTCCGTCAAAATGTCACAATTGTAAATATTTACTTAAAGCTGTAAAGCTTTACAATTGGAAGGAAATCTGTACTAAGTTAATAATTGGTATCTTAGTAGTAGTCCTATAATGCAATAATAATTTATTAACAATAACTAACAACCCGAGCTGAGCTGTAAATGCTCTTAAGGCCAACAGCGAGATTCTATAAAAAAAAATAACAACAACTCAAATAAATTTATCTTATCAAAAGTTCTACCGTTTATGTATAAAAGCGTAAAGATTTCACGTGCGATTAGAGTTTCCTATATATAATTTTCCATAAATATTGTAATATTTCCATATTTCTTATCTCGTCTTGCAATTCCTTCCTATGAATTCCAGCAAAGGGCATACGAGGACGAGATGGTAGCAGGTAGCCGTATGAGGCTAACGAAATGTCAATCTAAACTTGTTTAGCTGGACCTCGACAAGCAACGATGTCAAATGTCAAAGTGCTTGTAAACACTTCAGATTGTAACAATTGCCTACGCTTAAATCGTAGGTATGCAATATATGAAAAGAAGAGTGACTTTTGACCTCAATTTCGAAAATTCGTGCAAACTATGACTCCTAAATATCAAAAATCAAGTCTAAACTCTGAATCTTACCCGTCTTATGGTCGTGAATGTATGTATTTATATGTATGTATTGATGTGTGTATGTATGTATGTATGTGTGTGTGTGTGTGTGTGTGTGTATGTAGAGTGGACTCAGATTCCGTACTTAGACGGATATTTGGACGCTTCGAGGATTTCTGCTTGTTGGGAAGCCATAGCCACATCAGGCCTACGTGGGTGACTGATTCCTCTGCACATGGGACTGTCGCGGCAAAGAAAAAGAGATGTTATAATGATAAGAGGTAATCGTTCCTATTGGTCCCTCATGGTCTTAAAAATCGAAAAATACAATATCTTCTTCAAAAACACAACATAAAATTATATTAATTAAAGATCACATATCATTTAATCAGCGATATTTCTCCGTGGATATAAGATAATAAATGATAATAAATGAGTATTTTGCTTAATTTTCCAATGTCTTATGTATTTCACATCAGCTTAGTGTACCTAATTGCACTGTGGCACGACAAGTAACTGGAGCGCCGCATCACTACAACTTGGAAGAAGTTTTGGAGCTTAAAAGAAATCTTCAAAGGTAAGCCCACTTAGACTAAAGAAAAAGGTGATTCCTGCTTGCTGCATTGCCTTACATATGAAGCACAAACTTGGATTTTCAAAAAGTTGGAGGAAGCCTTATCCCCGACAGGGGCCGCATATTAGAGTAGTTAAAATTGTATTTATACCCATTTCTGTTAAGTGTATTGCCATGTAGTTTATTGCCAGTACTTCTCTTCCGTTCAACGCCCTTGATTTGAGAACTGGCAGTAAATGTTAATTTAGAAGCATTTAATGTTTATTTCTTTTTTGACGTTCATAAGTGTACATTGTGTTACCTACATGAATAAATGATTTTTGACTTTTATATCAATAAGATGTGGATAAATTAAGGCTTAATATTATATATATTAGTGTAATTAACATAGATGAAGAATAAATAATTTTAATACAATTTTACCGAAACCAAAATGCACTGTTAAGTATTAAAGAAATTGTATAAGAGTTTTTAGTTAATATACTGGAAACTGTCCACTGGATACAAATCAATAAGAAATGTGTATACACACACAGTATAAACATTTTTTATTGTTTTTTATACTCGAACTAGGCCTGATCAATACTGATACTTAATACTTTGGACAATAGAAACAAATGAATATAAAAAATCCCAAGGTTATTTAATTTCCTAACCCGACACAATAACAAGCGAAAGTGAATTAACTTCAGTCATTCATAACAATTACGATTTAATTACTTTGATAATGTGGACAAAATGAATTATTGACACCTGCTGCTAACCAGATAAGCGGTTCCTTATAGGCTTTGTTTTTATAATTATCCATTGTTTCATATTTGCATAATGATTTATATTAAAATGTTTTTAATTAAACTAATTAACACAATAGAAATTTCACATCCGCGACGTGAAAAAAATTAAATGACAGGAACTTTACAGTCCGGATGTAATTGTTACGCAGAGAACCGGACTTCTTATGAGCCACAAAGACAGTAAACGTTTTTATATTAAAAAGCTAACCTGTCGCCATGTCAAACCCATGCGATAGACAGTTAAAAAAATCAGTGGCGCTACAACCTTTTTAGGTCTGGGTCTCAGATTTCAGTATCTGTTTCATGATCATTTGGTAATCTAATAGGCAAGCAAGTCATCAGCCTCCTTTGCCAGACGCACGCCGTCGACTTTTTGGATCGAAGGTAAGCCGGTTCCCTCACGATGTTTTCCTTCATCGTTTGAGCGAATGTTAAATGCGCACATAGAAAGAAAGTCCATTGGTGCGCAGCCGGGGATCGAATCTACGACCTCAGGGATGAGAGTCGCACGCTGAAGCCACTTGGCCAACACTGCTCTATTCTCAATTAAGACAGTTTGATTTGATAAAAAGTATTACTGAAACTAAGAGATATCATCAAACAGTCTGCCAACGGGATTCCATCTTCAAATTCTAAATTGAAGTGTCAAATACGTTACAGAGCAAGTGAACTTGTAGGAGACTCATAAGGAATGCGTACAAATGCCAAGCTTAGCCCATAAACGATGCTTGAAATGTCGGAATCGTGATTTTTGCGGAGTAATATTTCACAACTCTATGTTATATGAACTTGTGTACGTTATTGTAATAACGGCAAAATATATTACATACAGTTTTAATCTACTGTTAGGCAAAGAAATATTAAGATCACTGTTAGGTGTTATTTATATTTTTCTACACACATTTATATACATATTTTATATTTAATATCTAATAAGATATGTTTAAAAGAATATTAAATATAAAATGTGAGCAAGAGAACTTTTAGACTATATTACGATTGTGTTTCATTTGCACAATACTATTAGTTTAAATCAATCAGTCCAAAAATTCGAAAGGCTTCATGAATAACTTTACCCATTCCTATGCCTTCAGAACTTATTTAAGAACAGTTTTGGCCTAGTGACTTCAGCGGGTGAATCTTTTTTCGAATTCTTCATGACTAGTAGGTTCGAACCCCGGATGTACACGAACGAACAAGCGGTCTATTTGCCCATTTGACAATTGCTCTTCCGAACCCATTTGATAAGATCCAAGGGTTTAAAATTTAAAGAAAATATAAATAGGTATTTTGATAACAGTACAGCGATGATTTGATAACATAAATAGCGAAAATAAATTTACGTAAATATAATAAAATCTTTCTTTCCACGCAACGATTATCGCTCACTTTATACCTCAAAATGCAAACTCAATTTCGAAAGGGACTACACAGAACTGCAGAGCTATCTAACTAATGGTTTTATAATGGAATCATAATGCTATAAGGCACCAAGGAAAGTAGGCGAGGTCATTTAAATGAGATTGTAGTCATTTTATCCACTTCCTATCCGCAATTTACATGCAACAATGGAAATTTCTATGTGTAGAAACTGCGAGTATGTTTAACATTTTTAAGGTTAAGTGATAGAAACGTAAGCCGGGTGTCTAGATTAAAATACCAGTCGTATATGCAAGTAGCTTTATATAAAAATTCCTACACCATGAGAAGGAAGTTTACAGAATAATCAATGTTCAGACAATTCTACCACTATATTTTCGATAACTAACACCAAAGCTTGCGAAGATTAACCGTTAAAGGCTTATCGCAAAATACGTAAAACACAAACATATAGTAATAGTAATAAAAAAATAAATTATAATACAGTAGAATTCGGAAATAACGACTTCAAGGGGACCGGCGATACTATGTCGTACTAACCGGATGACGTACAAAACGGATTATTTCTTAAGTACATACAGAATACATATGAATGTATGTACTTAAGAAATATTCCATGTACTTAACTTACGAATACATATTTATTATAATTGGGAAAGTTTGATTTTCTTATTTAGGTAAATAAAACATTTTGTAGGAATCACATAAAGCTTCATTTTAATGGTTCTTAAACATTCCAAATTACAAAAATAGTTATGTACATTATGTACTGTAATACAAAGAGATAAAATACATACACACGCACTACACTAAAACTCTGTTACTAACTAACGTACAAAGTCATTTATTTGAGTTTGTTTTTGACTAACTTTTGTTCGGTAATAAGAACTTCGTACAGCATTGTGCATTCGTGACATCATTGTTTTCATAAGATCATCATCGAAGTTAGTTTGAACAAACTCATTGAGCGTTTCCGCAGCCTTCAGAGCTTCAGACACACTCACGGTAGGATGAATCTCCTCTGGTTCGTCATCATCACCGTCGCTATCCTTGCCATTCGCGTCGTTGGCGATGATATTTACCACAATGTTTTCATCAGACGGTTCTTCACAAGTGGCGACAGCATCATCGACATACGCGTATTGTTCAAACTCCTCGTTTGTTATAAGTAACTGATGTTTATCAATAGCCCTCACCCAAGTGCTCAGCGGTACGTCGTCTTCTTCGTTAAAATCATCTGCGTTTGAAGTTACGCTACAGTCTACATTGCTTCGGACAAAACCAGCGTGTTTGTAACAGTTAAAAATTGTGTCTTGCTTGAGTTGGGTCCAGGCATCTTGAATCATTAGAATAGCATCAGTTATCTTTGAGTAATCAACACTACTGCTTCCGCGACCGTCTAGTAACTGGATCATTTTCAGGACAAGGTTTTTACGAAAATGTGATTTCAAAGCTCGAATAATCCCTTGATCCATGGGTTGCAACACTGATGTTGTGTTTGGAGGAGAAATACAGGGTTATGTTTTTCAAGTTTTCAATATGGGGATGTGAGGACAGTTGTCAACTAAAGAGAATTTTCTTTTTCATAAGTTCACGATCCCATGCGCGTATCCATTTGTTAAAAATGTCAGCAGTCATCCAGGCTCTTTGATTGCTCTCATAATCCACTGGCAAATGCCGTACATCTTTAAAACATCTGGGACGTTGAGATTTTCCGATTACGAGAAGTTTTTTTTAACAGTGCCACTAGTTGGTGCTACATACAGTAATTCTCTCCTTTGATAATTTCCTTCATTTCGTTTTAAATTTCAAAGTCTTGTCTGGGGTTAATTTATAAAAAGCGGTCTCATGCATAAAAATTTCATCATCTCTAAATTGCGCACGCAGAATAGGCCAAACCTTTTCTAACCAATCGACTACATCACCTTGTTGAACTGATAAAGACTCGCCAGCAATCTTACCACTGACGATGTTGTGTCTTACTTTAAAACGGTTTATCCAACTCATCGAACATGTGAAATGCTTGTCTGCAACTGTCTAGCAAAAAGTTTGCTTTCTCTTGTAGCAGAGGCCCATTAACGGGTATTCCCTGGTCGCGCTGAAGCTTAAACCACTTTAACAATGCCTTATCCACCTGCTCATGAGCTCAGAAGTCCTTTCACGTTTGCATTTCAAAACATTAGCACTAAACAGCGGCTCGATCTTATATTTATTCTTCTTTATTGTAGAAATTGAGAAGAGATAGACAATACAAACTCCTTTCGATGGTTGCATTTGATTCACCGGCTTCTAATCGGAATAATATTGACTTTTTCTTCAATTGTATAACACTTTCCTTCACAGAACTCATTTTGTCGAGCTTTAAGAACTTGTCATAACAAGTGACAAACACTAACTATGATTGATGCACGCGGGGCGGGGTGAAGTTGGGGCGCCGAGGTATTGGTGCGTAGGTTGTGTAAACACAATATTGGCGTCGTTTTAACCGGACGTATTATCATAAATAATGGTGCGCTATAAGCAGTTGGTCGCTTAAACGGAGTCGCACTAAAGCGGTTACATTTTCTCAGTACCTAACTATGAAACCTAACTGAGTAAACATTATCGTCGTTAAAAGCGGATAGTCGTTATAAGGAAGTGTTATATGTGGATTCTACTGTATATGTTTTATGTATCTACTAGTATCTCTAGCAGTGAAGCGTGGCAGGGAGCCACGCTTCACTGTGATTGAATGGTTGAGAAATGAGAAACAAAACAAAACATTTCATATAAATTTAATTTTGCAATACTTGTGGAAAAAAAATGAAAAAAAAAATAGATAAAAAAAATTTTCTTGATGCGGATTATATATCATGCTAAAATTTCAGGTCGATCGGTGCAGAACTTTTTGAGTTTTTGAAGCGTACACAAACCGACATAACATTTTTATATATATATAGATATAATACGTTCTCCAGAAATGCGTGAATAACCGGAGCTCAAACGCTACTTAAGAGATTTGGTGAAGCCGCCAAGATTGTAACTAAAGATACGAATGTTGGCTTGAAATGATTTTTATTAAAAAGTCTTCATTAGGTTTATAAGAGTCAATAATTGAAAATTGTCTGAAGCCAAAAACAAACTACGCCGTAGTAAAGCAAACAAAATCCACACGATTAATTGCCCTTTAATAGCCGCCATTTTTAATCTATTCACTTGAAGAATTCGCCTTGGTCACGGCTGACCTCCCAACACGGAAGAAAGGTAACAAGCTCCAATTACCTACTTCTTTTGTTTCAATATCAATATCGGTCTGATCCTATTTTTTGTGCGTCTGCGCAAAGTCCAAGCAAACATTATTAATATTTTAAATTTAATTTGTCACGTTGAATGTTTCCTTATTTTTTCTTTAGTTTAAAATATTGCCGCGTAAAATACATAAAAACACGGTTTGCATTTCAAGTTTTAAACTTTTTATGTTGGCAATGAGGATTGTAAAAAAGGCTACGTTAAAAGCCTTCTATTAGCTACCTTTGGATCGCTGTAACGTTCTGAATATTATTCCTTCGCAGTAATTTAATGAGATGTTTGGGCATTACAAATAAACAAACCAATTATTCTATAATTCCCAAATATTCTTCAAGAAATTCATAATATTAACAATTCACAGTATCGAGTAATTATCACCTCATGTAAAGCAAACTTTTTGTGTCTTATTTACTTAACGGTAAGGTTAAAAGGGACACAACGGGACATAGTTGACGTCATGTTATTTAAAGTATTACACATATAAAATAATATTATTGAAAATCTAAATATATTTACTTATGATTTAGTGTGTAATGCGCGCAAGGCATCGAAAAGTATTTATTAATGAGCATTATCTTAATAACTAGTATTGTAAATAAACAAAGATTTATTACCAACACACAAATACACAGTATATACAATATTCTTAACCTACATAATAATAATAACAATTAAAAATATAAAATGAAAAAAGGTCACCGGTACTCAGTCTACCAGGCGCCAACTTTTAATTAGCGCCTGTGCACTTGAACCCCACGACCCAAGAGTCTCTACTCCAATGGGAACATAATCAAAGTTGGAGGAACGACTCTTATATTTGAGCCGTTTATTATTTATTGCCTTGCGCCAGCTTTTGTGCTTGTCAGGGAGGTAAGACGGGCTACCACGCTACCGTGTCCATACAAGTAGTATCCCATACCAAAGCCGGTCCCATCCTTGGGTTACTAACCATATTTATAGTAGTCTAGATTGATAGACCGTATAGTCGGAAATATCACTTATTTCATTTGAATGTTTGCAGTTAATTGCCGAATCTAAGAACCTTGCATTCACGTACAACGTACTGATTAGTGATAACTCGAGAATTGGTCACGCGATATTTTGCAATATTAGGAATTATGTTATTACCACCGCTCTGACCTTATCTTAAATCTGACTAGAGTAAATAAATAATTCATTTTCTATTGTTGTATATTAATAAGGCAGCGTGGCGTTCCTCCTCTTGAAGTATGTTTGAAAGGCGGGGAAACGTTTTCAGACGGACATTAGACGACTGATAATACGAAAAGAATGAAACAAGTGAATAAATGTGATACCTAATCTTATAAAGTACCTCTGGATGAATGTTTAAAATAAACAAAATGCTACACGAATGTTGCTGTTTTAATACTGTATTTTAATAAATAATATATACATTTGTGTATGTTCTATATTATAAATAATATTTATTATTCAGTTGGTTCTGGGCAGTAAAAGAATATTTATTTGCGGTCGTTAATTTCTCTAAGAATCCCTCCACCATATGTGTTCAACATGAATTACCTTAATAATTCGCCAAAGTCGGGGTTTTCTAACTATAACACTACTTATGAGGATTGTAGGTTGATATTTTCCACCTCACCAAAGTGGATATGAGGAAATATTTGAAGAGGCGGGAAGACATTGATTCTTTTAGCAGAAACAATTTAGTTTTTTGCTTTGAAATATTAAGTATTAACTGTCAAAAAAAAAAAAGGGAGGGGGGGGGGGGCCCTTTTAAAAACCCCCACCAAATTTTTTCTCCCCAAAACCCCCAAAAAAAAAAATTTTTTTTTTTAAAAATTTTTTTTTTTTTTTTTTTTTTAGAGATGTGACATTCTCGGTAAATTATCCCATTACCCTGTCGTTTGTTAATGTTAAATTTCAGTTCTCTTTATTTTTTTCCTTTTGTCTATTAATGTACTTACTTATGTTTCCTGTTTCGTATATATTGTTGATCTATGTAATGTAAGTGTTTTGTTTTATAATATGTATGTTAGCTGTAAGATTACTAATAAATAAATAAAATAAGCCCATATACATATGATAATGTCATATAAGTTTCAATGTTGCGCTTGTATAAATGACAGGTACTAGAAACGCAAGAACTTTGAATTGTCAAGTCCTTACCGTAAATATTTCTCATGCTATTTATAAAATACTTAAACCACTTCTTGCTCGTTTTATTCTGGTTGCTCGGCGATTAATTGAGTTTATATAAATAATTGTAGAACTAAAGGATAAACTTGATTCATTTGCAGCTGTCAGCTTAATAAATATGTTTAGGATTTTAAACACACATTTTAAAGAATTGACTTTAACTCACTGTTAGTTTAAATTTATAAAATTGTCATAATACTATCGTCCCGTAATACCTCAGGCAATCTTCTTTTCACGAGCCTGAAAATTTAAAACAAAACACAAAGTGATGTCTCGTTTCGCTCGATTATCGTCGGTTAAACGAAATGTCAAAGAGTATGGGCGTATATGTCATACAAAGCATAATATTCACATTTTTTTTTCTTTGACATTTAGTGGTCATACCCGTGATGAACGTGAAACTTTGGGATTCTATATTTGAAATTAAATTAAACTACGCATCTAATCGTTATTATAACTACTTACGGAACTACGGTCACTAATTATGTTACACAAGGTTTATTGAACATGGTATAATATTTTTCCCTAAACAATTGTATAATTCTTATAATTTTAAAGTTTTAAACAACTTTTATTAAAAAAACACTTACTTGGTACTTGAAATAACATTTAAATATGTAACAAATAAAATGTGTAATTTTAAAAATTTGACACTCTAATACTAGGGATTGCTGATGGGCACAAAAGAAAATTGTGTATTATTTATTATACGCTGGAGTTACAGTTGACCTCGAGGCCAATCTCCTACTCGCTGGACCGATCCACACAACACTAGGAAGTTGTGTGGTTCCACTAACAAGACCTTCAGAAATGAAGAGTGCGGCTGAAGAAGAAGGAATTATACGTATATAGTGTCTTTGATATAGATTTACATAAATTATGAATAGACGAAGACTAAAGATTTTTCACTGACTTTAATCAGTCGTTAGCTAATCGAGCATTAAATTTAGACGTAATAATTAAATGCACTCTGAGTAAGGCTGTACGCAAATATAATGAATATAAAGCACCATCTACAAGCCCTATGTAATGCTATCCACTATAATATCATGTCCATCATTGAAGCTAGATTATAATTACACATAGATAAACTAATAATAATCACAGATTTGCATTTACACTAATGCAAATGGACATCTCCGGCTAGACATAGATTATGAGTTTGACGGACAGCCCTGATGCATGTTTCGTAGGAAGTAATTGACGTGAGTGACAGTAGACAAGGATGAGCAATGATTTGACAGCTAAGACTTTGGGTTTACTCACACTAAAAGCCCTTTACCAGTATGGGTAAAAACAATAATAAGTTTATTTGCCTCTTCAAAATATTGCATTTTACAGGTCTATATAATACAACAATAGAAGTCCTGTCACAGGTCTTGTAAATTTTTAACCATTTTCCACCAGCAATGATTTTCACTTAACAAATTTATGTATTATCAGGCGAACAAGATTTCGAAACAAGTGACAACGCAAGAAGGTTCGCAAAGCGTCGATTTTTTAAATTAAATTCACTTAAATTAAATTAAGACCAAAACCTAAAGCCTATTTTGTATGCGCGGTATTAATATAATCGGTGTAATGTGAAATGCAATGAATTTCTAAAAAACATGACTATAGTAAAACTTGCTATACATCCGTTTAGCTTCAGATTTCTTCATCTGTTTGTTTTATATTTTTTTAAAAGCGAGAATATGATTAGCCTTCGGAGTCTTATGCCCTCAATTTACAGCCCGAACATGCCAGTTCATGAAGGTTTCCACACTATACTAGCAGCGCACGCATGCGTGTTAATTGCGGGATAGGATTTTTTAAATCGGTTTGGAGCACAACCGGGAATCAAATATATAATCTCCGTATTTAGAATGGCATACTGATAAAAAATTAGTGCCACAACCTTTTTAGGTCTAGGCCTCAGATGTCTGTATCTATTTCATGATCATTTGTTAATCCAATAGGCAAGTAGGTGATCATCCTCCTGTACCTGACGCACGCCGTCGACTTTTTTGGTCTAAGGCAAGCCAGTTTCTAGCCTTCACCGTTCGAGCGAATGTGCGCACATAGAAAGAAAGTCCATTGGTGACAGCCGGGGATCGAACCTACGACCTCACGGATGAGTCGCACGCTGAAGCCACTAGGCCAACACTGCTCATATACATACTGATAAAACTACTTTCATAACGAAATCTTAAAACCTAAACCTTAATTATACCAAATTAGACAAGCTTATAACCATCACGCCAATTTTGAAAGTCATTAAAGGAATAATAATAAGCTATCGTGCTTATAATAAGACCCTCAGGGTAAACGGAACACAAGCTAGAGTCCACTTAATTTGGAAATCATCTTGAAAAGCAATTTACATAAATTGTATTGTGTATGTATTCGGTAGCAAGATTTTCTCTTTCTTTATTATCAAAGAATATAATAATATATGAAATTCTCGTGTCACAATGTTCGTTCCCATACTCCTCCGAAACGGCTCGACCGATTCTTATGAAATTTTATATACTTATTCAGAAAGTTTGAGAATTGGCTATTGTCTATCTATCAAATATCTAAGTGATAAGGGGTGTCCACCCCAAATTTTTATTTTTAAAAAACATTGTTTTTTTTATGATACAGCATACAAAAATACATACAACCCCCTAATTTTTCACCCCTCTACGATCAACTCCATTTTTTTATTATGGTAGGTAGTTGTTTTTATTGAACTAAAAAAAGGATTCCTAGAAATATTATACATGGTAAAACAACGTTTGCCGGATCAGCTAATTATATAATAATTATTTCTATTACTAACAACAAGTTTGTTAAACGCAATAAATAACTCAAAATTCAATAAATTGATCAAATAAATGTAATATATAACTGTTGGTGTAAATATGCTCTAAGGATTACTGTCTTTCATATACCTTTCTTCTTTTAGAAGCATTTATCCAATGATACATGGGTGTGTGCCGTTACTAGCCAAAAAACCTTTCTCGCCCGCAGGCATATTGTGTGCGCGCCGCGATATTGTGAGCTGAAAGCCTACATTAAGAGGCTTTTTATGTAACTACGTGAATAAGATATTTTTGACTCAAACTCATTTAATAATTCATAATCTTATTTTATATTTTAAAGATTTTTATGTGTATTTAAAGCCAGCAATCAAGCAGAGTTCGGCGTTATGGATGTTTTATTTAGATGCGCAATTAACATTTTCCCGAACGGCAAATTATTGTGAAGAAACAGGCAAGTCTACCTGAAAATTGTCTACAAAGAACAAAAGAGGGTATAAATTTGTCGAATCACTGCGCCACCTTAATACAGCTCCAATTTTTTTTCTATCGTTCTTTATAACTTGTTTGTACACTTCCACTTCAAGTTCAAGTAATATTAAGGAGACGTATGGCTTTGGACCTCTTACAAAAATTTAAAAACCTGATAATATTACATGCATGACGTAAATTATATTGTTTCAGCTCCCAGTGAGATATCACATTAGGATTGGTTAGGTTTTTATTTATTCTAAGTCACGTTTGTGTTTTGGACGAGCTTATAAGCTAAACAATAATGTTACACAGTAGAATAAAGACACAAGACACTTTCATACATTACACAAATCATGTTTTAATTAATTTCTATGGGGTTCTTCTTTCTAAAGAGCATGCGCCATTATTGCATGGTAGGTACACCATTGCCGAGTGACGAAAATATGTAGAAATAAAATTGAACCTATTTTAATATGGAGCCGTGAATCGACAAATTTACCCATAAGAGATGCAGGTAGGTATATAAGACGCCACTGGATTATTATGTATAAAAAGTTTGGCAAACCCAATGTCAAGAGCAGGTTTTGCAATTTTTTCTACTCTCACGACCTTTTCGAAAGAATATATAATTAATAGATTGGCACTATCTGTTCTTGACATTTAACACGTCCGCGTCATAGCTTTTATTTACCTTTTATTCGATAGTTTTTAAATAAATTAATACTGTATTTTTTATTTTTAGTAATAATTTAAATCGTTATGAAATCAGTCAGTTCAATTTATAGACCAAGCCCATGAACAAAAAATACCTGTGAAATGACCCAAGTGAAAGGTAGAAGGCTGTTACTATATCTGAAAAACTTAGCACTATGCCGTCATTTCTGAGCGGTCATGTGTAGTGAGTGATGACTTTTATGTACAATGGGGAATTTCACAATTATAATGTAGGCTTTGTTATAAGTGTATAGATATAAAAATAAATGTCGAAAACTATGTACAAAAGTATGGAGTGTGCAAATTTTTAATTGACACAGTGAGAAGAATAAAGGAATATAGGATTTGTGTGATTCCTTTTGGAAAAAAATAATACCGTAATATTCAGGGACGTGAAGAAGGGTCCAACAATTTATAGCAAAGGAGAATATAATCAAAAAAAAATAAATATAAAATAAAACATTTTCAATGCCGTAATTTTTGTGGAAAATAGGTGTATGGGGCAAATTATTTTTAGAAAAGAGATTTCGGTGAAGAAAAAGGTATTAATATTTAGACAATCTTCAATAAAAGATAAATTAATTTGATAGTGACAGCTAAAGGCAGTTTGGGAAATAAGGAAATACTTAAATATCGTAAAGGTATTTATAAAAGAAGACTTTATTTATTTTTAAAATTATAATTTGACAAAATTTTAAAAATTACTTGCCTCGTTGGGAATCGAACTGACTTAAATTAAAAAAACACCCTACTTTTATATGATGAAAGAATGGAAAAACTATAGTAGTAGTCGACCTCGCGTCCTGAAAAAGTTACGGGTAAAGTATCTGTAAAAGGAATGAAATGCTACAGTAATAAACCTAAGTGATTCTGAAAAAATTTACGACTTTGGACCATCACTTTTGTAGGAGTTTTGACATTATTTTTAACATAAATTAAACAAAGCTACATAAAATTAGTCGAATTCCCCCATTGTAGGAACCACATACGAAATTAAGAAATGAGAAGTAGATATTTTAGATAGTCAGTTCTAGGGGGGTGGTTAGTAATTAAACGGCGATCTCTGAGTTGTTCATTGCACCTTTAACACAACACAGCATTTTCCTTGAACCCCAAATTGGGTATAAATCTATTTATCGTAAAAATCAAAAATATTTCGCTTTACTGTCTTTGGTAATGGTTTATCGTATTCAAAGACAAATATTAAAATTGTCACACATATATACAAAAAGGTGATGTAATTCGAGGTTAAAAAATAAAGGTCTTACCTTGAACGTAAATAGAGGTGCTAACTTCAGCAGAAAAATCTGAAATAAAAAGATAATATTATTTATTTGTAAATATAAGCTTGGTTGGAAACAACATTGCTATACGATATTTTGGAACAATTTAAACAACAGTGTTCCTTTAATCCTAAACGAAGGTTTATTACTTTCAATTAAAAAAATATTCGTAGGCATGAACGACACAAAAAAAAAGATCCACTATAGTAACAACAAATTTGTATAAGAATAACTTTAGGAGTCTTTCTAAAAATAAACAAAAGTACTAATTGTATCTTTCAATATACGCGTAGTAAACTAAACAAATTAAATGTAAAATTGACGTTCGATCTATCAAAAACTAACATTATCATATTGACATATAATTCGTAAGTAAAATTACTTCAAAGTATGAGTGATCTGTATCCGTCTCCTAACACGCAATAATGCTTTTGAATTTGACAAGAAATGTTTATAGTCTGTTGCATTTTAAACTTAAATGTCAAATGTCAACTACGTCTATAAATTAAACAAAATTTCATATGAACTGTCACAATACTAATTTTAAAATTCTAATTCTGTGCCTGAATGAGTACAGAAATTCCACAGTTATTTCAGGAAATAATATGTCATAAATAACATCTCACGTAAACACGCCCAACCAAATTAGGTAACGCAATGCAACATTGCTTTATTGAAAGTGAAAATAACGAAAGTAACAGGTGATCAGACAGGTTTGGTGATTTTGACAAAGCCGTACGTGAGATGAGAATATGCTATTCCGTATGTGGGAAAGAGATAGTTTATTTATTAAATAACTATCAGCGTTATGTAATCGGACATGTTTTGGCGCAATTAATATGCATGTTGTTTAATCTGTCAGTCAGTTCAATTACAATAATCATACCTATTTGGACATCCCGTTTCTCACGAGTTGTAGGAAATATTATAGAGTATATAGAATTATCGCTAAAATATTTTTATATTACGTAAATGCCCATAATATGCGCTAAGAATAATGACATTTTATTTATAATTTAAAACGCCATTATTAGTGTGAAAACTTGTGTTAATCGTAACTTTTTATTACTCATTGCATTATATTTGTCTCTTCTTTCCGAAGAACGCGTTCTTTTTTGGTTTAAGCTCACCGATGTCCAGATTGAGGATTCTGATAAACGAGGTAGGTCTGGATATCCATAGTTGCCCACTGTTTTTGTAATTTTAATTACTTTATTTAATATTTGTATTATCTCTTCGTGTACGTCATGATTGCCTATAAGTACTTGTCACATTAAAAATTGTATCTTTTACCAATATATCAGAGTGCTGAGCGATGGCATGCTTTTATTAATTACAAACAAAAGCCAGTAACTCGGTAATTAGTCTTATAAAAGAAAAGTATCAAAAACCAGGCGAAAATTATAATATTGAAACAAATTTAACAAGTAATGGACAAAGATATCGGTCCTATATGATATTATATCAAACATATGTACTACTAAAGTTCTCAAGCTAGAACTTAAAGAAGGGCACGTGCGAACCTGATGTGCAACGAATGATTTTCCCTCACGTCAAAAAGGTATTGGATTTTGGAGTCATACTTCGCGTTAAATCTCGTTGAATCGTAGAAGTAGTCTATTTAAATTATATAATATAATACTCTATTTAAAACAGCATTTACTTGGGTAATTAAATCTAATATGTTCACAGACCATAGATCAATATTAAATATAGTATAAACTAATATCTACATAGTAATAATAATAATTATTAAAAATGCATAAGTAGAAAACAAAAATAAATCTAAAAAGTTTGGTCCCTGTGGCAGTGTACCTTTAATGCTGGCAGAATTTCCTCGCTGTATTGCGATACTATTACTATATAGGTTAGCTGAATATAATCTATATTTGTAATGTAATTAAATCATATATCTTCAATGTGTTACTGGTGCAATGATAAACCTAAATATGCTTTCTTCTATTATAAAGAATAAAACATTTTATAATTGTTTAGTTACGCGAACGTAATCTCAGTAGTACACTGACACCGGACGTATTCTAAAGGCGCGAAGCGGAAATGCTAACGAAATAATTTTACGACTATAATGAAATTAATCCATCCATTAATCCAATTGTTTCTTCCGTATGGAAACGACCAATGACGTAGGTTCTATTTGAACAAAAACTGAAGTATTATGAAAAAGCTTTTTAATTATATAGTCTGTGTAATAAATGCGATGATTGCGATAAGTAATTATTACAGGACTGTCTTCCTATGTACCGTATTTTATTGTATTTATGTGCGACCCGGAAAATTTATTAATTTTGATGTACTAAAAAACAGGCCTACGTTGAGACATGACATGACATTAAAAATCCGGCAACGCACTCGCGAGCCCTCTGGCATTAAAAGTGTCCATGGACAGTGGGGCGGTATCACCCCTGTTCTATAATTTTTTTACTAATTTCACCCTTAACTGTTATTGAATTTAACTAAAACTACGACACACAACTGTTATTGAATTTAACTAAAACTACAACTATAAGTATCCCTAACTCAGGGATAAAATAAATCTTAAAAAATGGTGAAGTTTAGAAATGCAAGTCGCATAGTAATTTACTAAACACCAAAAAGTCTACCGTAATGTAATTTTTTTCAGTTATACCACGTAGAGACAACCCATGATCCAAGTTTACATTGATCTGTTAATTGATTTGTCAATTCAACAGCCTCCGCTTATAACATAGGCCAACGTCGCCCACAGGCATGATCATAAGACGTTGAACTCATACGCATATTGAATTCTAATCGTTGTAACCAGCAATTAACTCTTGCGCACCATACCTTAAACGTCTGAACTGATTCACTGAACTACATCAATATTGGTTATATAATTTTTAATTACTCAATAATTTCCGTGTCCGATAAAGGGGGTTACACAAATATATCGTGGTTTTAAAGAAAACTTCACCAGATGGAAAATAGCCATGCATTAATATAATAGTTGTTTAAACGTTGTATTAGATTTTAACAGTCGTACGGTGAAGAAAAATCACCTTTACGTATCTCAGACCCAAAGAGTCGACGGCGAATGTCAGGCCACAGAAGGTTTATCACCGACTTTTAGAAACAACAAATGATGACGAAACAGATAATCTATAAATAAAGAAAACTGAGGCCCAGACCTAGAAGGTTGTAGGACGGACTTTTTGTATTACAATGATTTGTTCTAATCTTTTTTTCCTTTCAGGGGAGAAAAATCGTAATTTATACCCTTTGTGTTACACCAATATGTGTGTCTGTTACACCAATATACATTATGTCTTCATTTTTTATGGAATTTACTATTAAGTTTGATATGGAAGAGCTGAGAACCATGACACAGGTATTTTTTTTATTAAAAAGGTTCCCAAATCTTACACATTATAATGAATTGTTGTCAATTGACACTAATATATATTTATTATTAATCTGAAATACGAGCCGTAATTACGGTAGTCGATTGCTTAATGGCAACATTTCATAGAAAAATATCAACATGTTAATTGTAATTAAACCAAGCGATAGTGTATCGTACTGTCTTAATGAGCTATGGAGGCAGAGTTGGGTGCGGCAGTATTCAAATTTTATGTAACTTTTTTGAACATTCATTAGCCGGCCGTATTTATCTTAAACTTAAACGGAAAACAATTATAACATTAACATAACGTTGCATAACTATATCCGGCTTGAACAAGTTTAATTCGACAATTATCTACTTACTGTGAAATGAAATTAGATACTTCTGATTGCTGTATTTATAATAATTATAACGCAATGTTTTAAATCTTTAAGAGATCTTATCTTCAACGTTAAGGATTCTGTAATACTAGTTTATACTTAATAAAATAATTGCTACGATTTATTTGTTTGCGTACTAAAACCTTGTAAGTGAAACGAAATAGAATCTCAATCATACCTATATTATTTATTCTATGTTTTGATTTCATGCTAGTGTTAACTCAAAACTCACCCACCGTAACCGTAATTACAAAAACAGAAAATAAAAAGGGTCTTAGTGTTATTAAAATCATTGAAGTTAAAACACACAAATCGAACTCTTATAGTTTTTATATGAGGACTGTGATGAAGACAATAATATTATTTTTAAACAAAGTCGAAACGATAAATTTTGAAATATAAAATCAATAAGCGGCTTTTTGCTTAAGTGATGTCAAGGTAAGAAGAAAATAAATAGACTTTCATAATTTATTTGTATTAACAATAGTTACATTATCTATACATATATAGCCACATAGCATATTTTTGAAGTGAAACGCAATAATAATATTAGCGTCACGAAGATGAGCAGCGTTTTTGTCGAAGAAAAGGGAGAGAGCGATTGAGACCGATTCAGAGAGATTGAGAAGGACGAATTACCTTGTAGAAATTCTGTTTTTTAAATTAAAATTTCGTAAAGAGAATTTATGAAATATAAGTATTTTATATTTTATGCAAAATAATTTATTGACGTCTCCAATGACGAATTGTAAATTAAATCCTATATCGAAGAAATAAATTAAAAAAATATAATTTGTATTAATTTTCGAACACTTTTAATATTTTAATTACAATAAAATTCATTAAATTCCTAACTTATATTCCTTTTCCCTCTAAGTCTCAGAAATCTAATGTTTTAGATTTGTATAAATATGAACAAGACTTAAAAATCAGTTTGCCAAAGAAGTTTCACTTCTGACAGTGTACTTTGTACGCACGCACTTTTGTTTGTTAGATGGTAATGACAAGTTAAGTCGATTTTACGCATAAAAATTCAAAATTCAAGCAAATGTGAAGTGCAAGCAAAATTCGTCTTGCTAATAAACCTATTGTTCTATTCGAAGCTCTGACGGAGACAGCTTTTCTTTTGTCCTTAGCGATCTAGAAACTAGCCAATAGAAAACCACTTTCATTATCTATTTAACCAAATTTAATCCACGCGTAATGTTATTTTCACGTGCTTTCTATTCACATATTGTCAATGACGATGCGTTGTGTATTGAAAATGACCCTATGGTACATAGGATTTTATTCCGTTTGAAGTCGTGTTAAAGATTATATTTGCGTGCTTTTAGTGTGTATGCATTCTTGTATGACCTAAATTGCCCTGTGTAATTTAATAGTCTTTAAAAATCAGGCGATATATCACATCGATTTTTAGTTTTTTATATTTCCAGACTTAGTATTTCCCTTTATTGTCGAATGGCAAAAACCTTAACGGTTTTAAAAAGTGAAACTAGCTAGGTATATTTGGACGTGGTAGGTATTCCGTGAACTACTATTTACAAGTGTTGAAAATGTAGAACATATAGGCTATAGATCTCTATGGACACTCTCGAAAGTTTGAGTTAATAGTTTTTGAAATACAGCACATTTTCGAAAACGGCAAATATAACATTGTTATTTATACAAACACATTGGAAAAACAAAGTTATTTTTTGCTGGCTAAAAATGATTTTATATATTGAAAAGGTTAATATATTTCAAATCTATGCATGCTGCAACGAAATCAGGGGTTGCAACTTTTTATCACTAGAAGAATTTAAAAACATTGAAATGAGGTCAAAGTTTAGAGAACTTATTCAAATATACTATGTTTGTACGTGCTAGATACATTTTTGTTATTGCTATAATAAACTATAATAAGCATGACATTTTAAAGACAAGTTAATAATCACGTTACACTCAGTTATTTCATCCATTATACGTTTAACTATTTAATAACAGACTCGCGTGTGATGGTTGGGTTATCTGTGCAAAGAAAAAAACAATGTGTCATATTATTTAACGTCTAGCGAACCTATACCACAGTTTATGATTGTTTGTTTAATGTTTAAGCGTTTTTTACTCGGCATCATGCGTTCGATACTCAAGTTGTTTATATTTTTCTGTGCGGTTAACTTGCTCGTACAAAATAATCGCGAAAAGACAGACTTACTTTTTGTTTCTTTATTTTAGCGAAACCATTTTACACAAAGTTACATAGTTTTATATTAGCAGAGCAACTTGACATCGACATAACATAACAATAATCAAAGAAACAAATATAATGAGTGATATATATTATTTTTTCCTTTCCCATTCGGTTCGCTTCAAGTGTAGCTGGGGTGTGTGGGGTTAAATGGCCCCCGGCCCGGAATTTTGGGGGGGAAAAAATTTTCCACAGCAAAAAACTAAAAACGCGTGTGTTTATTTAATGCTTACTTTCTTATTTGAACCTTTACTATCGATAATTTAATGTGTAAAGGAGATAACGTGTTGCTGTATTTGTTATCAATAGGTTTTATGGAAACATACATATACATGAAATAGAACTGTCAACCCTATAGTATAAGATCCCGCTATACAACGACCTTCACCGAGATGCTTATTTAATGAAACTTATTTTATATTTAATTTAATATGTCAATAAATATAATCCATATGGGTTGCCTAGCAAATTTCAGTCCAGAGTATGTTTAATTAATATTAAAAAAAAAAAATTTTTTATAATTTGCATGTAGTAAATTTTTTGAACTTTTTTCAATCAATATTTTTAATCAGGGTAGTATTATATATGTATCACTATAACCTTCTTTTATACTAAAGATGTATATATACTTTAGTGTCACATAAAAAATATACACATAAATAATTAATTGATTAAAAACAACCTAACGTTTGCATATTCTATGGGCTTCATACGTTCGATTGGTATAGAATTTATCTAATAATCATACCGGTGAAATGATTAAAAAAATATTTTTTTTTAAATTAATTAAACATACTCTGGACTGAAATTTGCTAGGCAACCCATATGGATTATATTTATTGACATATTAAATTATATATAAAATAAGTTTCATTAAATAAGCATCTCGTGAAGGTCGTTGTATAGCGGGATCTTAGACCACTATGTCTAATAGTTTTGGGGCTTTATACATCATTCCCCATAGTTGATTTTAATATCTGACCGTTATGAATGATACATACAAAAATGTATAAAAACTCTGGTAATTATTTACGAGTTCAATGTCTATGCAAAAATAAAAATAAGTGAAACCTTCAAGGTGTCAGAAATCATATTTGAATAATTTACATAACAATTTAAAACACTTGTAAAGCTAGACGTGGTAAGATTTTCTAACGCATGAAATTGTGTCACACAAAAGAATTAACAAAGAGACACGTACAAAAATACGACACTAGGAAGTATACGCGGTAATATAACGTGGTCGTACTATGTTTAGTTGGTCTGAGGTCGGAAATATGGTTTAAAAGGTTCTGTAACTAGGTTTAAAGAACTATAACAATACAAGGCAAACCCAACTATTTAAAAATACCTCGGTCTAATACAAACTATTTACGTAACTTAGTCATGTATCGTATACCTTCAGATTATAACACAAATTACCAGCAAATAGATATATTTAATGTAACTAAAAAATGTTTAAAAAATAATTTAAAATACTCCGGTATCTTTTATTAATAATGGCTTTGTTATTCGTCCTTTATATTAAATATATAGTAAAATGATCGATGAATCTTAGAACTTAGAATTTAGAATTTATTATAAATACATATATACTTTGTATTTTTAGTATATATAGGTGAAACTGTGCTGTGTTTATGTTTGAATGTGTATTCCGTTTTTGGCTTTTGTGTACAATGTAATTGTTTGGATATTGTTTAGTGAGTAGCTGTAGGAATACTGCTGAGCAAATAAATAAATAACTCCATGGAACATAAAGTAGTAATCTATGCATCTATTTCAAGGCAAGCAATCAGATTTCGGTGTACGCGAAACAATTTTTTTATATAGCAAACAGGCAGGAGGCTCACCTTATGTTAAGTGATATCTCCGTACTCGTACATAAGCACATTGCCAGAGGGCTCGCAAGTGCGTTGCCGGCTTTGTAATTTTTAATATACGTGGTGTATGCTAACCATCAAGCCGGTACCAACTAAGTAGAATTTAAACTACGCTTAGACTTTGTGATTTGATAGTATAGTATACTAAAATTCAAAATTCTCCGTTATGCGGTACAACGGTTAAAAACTTTTGGTAATAACTTTGAGACAATTTGTCAATCTCAATTCAAATGAACACGTTTAAACAGACAACGCAATCGCTACTAAATGGCCCTCATTTGACTTCTTATAAGGGAGGTTTTCGCCTGGCTTGTTCCCGTCCTACGAAGACACATTTTACGTAAAGATATTTCACGCAGTATATCTCCACGATACATACGCGAAGATTCGAAATCGACACAAGTCAGGCCTCAATTGTTAGACAAATATGTACCAACATACTACAATGGCGGGTGAAAGTTATGCTTCCTTTTTCTCACAAGATATCTTCATACGATTGAGCCACGGAAACACGTAAGATCGTTTCACTAATTAGTTTTTGTTACAATCGTGTCCGTAATAACTGTTATAACTGCTTTACGCATAACAGTATGTAAATTAAAGCATTGGCACGTATTACTCACTTCTTAATAAAACAAATTACTTTTTTGAAACAAATAAATTTATATTTAAAGAAGCTATTTAGGAATTTTAAACATTTTGTGGACGTTATCACTGTTCATTTAAAAAAAATCTAATATGAAATTCTCGTGCGTCACAATGTTCTTTCCCATACTCCTCCGAAGCTCGACCGATTCTTATGAAATTTTTTATGCATATTCAGTAAGTCTGAGAATCGGTTACTATCTATCTTTTAAACCCCTAAGTGATAAGGACAATAATTGTTTTTATTTTTTAGACAATTTTTTTAATTTTTTTTTATGATACAGCATACAAAAATACATACAACCCTTAATTTTCATCTACCCTCTACGATCAACCCTTATTTTTATTTGTAAGTTAAGAACTTATAACTTAAACTCTGAGGTTTATATAGAGAAAATCCCGAACAGTCTCTGGGGTAGCATAGCAAAATGTTCCATGTTGGTATGTATTAAAAAGATAGGCTCCGATGTCAAATTAAAGTATTATTTTAAGATATAGTTGTGAAATTTAACAAAACCTTCGCTTTAATGATGTCCTGTTTTTGCATATTAAAGATAAATTAAATATTCAGTGACCTGAATTTCCCAAGACTGAATACGAATTTTCTTTCGTCATCGACCTTGAGTAAAGGCTTCTATCGTGTATTTGAATACCTATGCTTAACCACCCCGGCTTTATGTGACCCCTGAATGCTAATAAAACATACGCATAATGTTAATACTCGGAACAAACGCAGGCTGCAATTGCCCCGTACTAGACTATCTAAAGTTATTATTTTTTGGGAAAAGGATACTTTTCTTTAACAAAATCTCTGCCTTTTAATAAATTTAAGGAATGTATTAAAGAAAAGCTGTGTAAAAGGGCTTACTACAAAGTTAACGATTATATATTTGATACAAGGGCCTGGGACTAGTGCTAGACAGGCTACTTCTAATTAATTTGCGATATTTGTTTTAAAATAAGTGTTGTTTGATGATTTGCTATTTTAAAAGAGTACCGTGAGTTTTTCTATCGGCCTACACCCTGTCTTCTTTGCCGATGAGTAGGAATGTCTATTCAAAATGACGTGGATTGAGTTATGAATAACGGCTAAAAAAATTAAAGAGTTTCATGAAAAAATTTTTTTTTTAAATTAGATGAAGTGCTTGACGTGCATAACCGTAATTAAAACTCAGGTGCCCAAAAAAAGGAAAAAGAAAAAAAGGTGACGGAAAACGGCGCCTACTCATATTAAGTGTATACTCTGAGTGCTTTAAAGAATTAATTGTACTAATACCAGCGGCTGAATTCCAGCATCGGACGTCATTCGACGTGGCGTTCCACAACACAGCTCTTTTTAAGGCACTTTCTACCGCGCACCACCTCTCTGTGGAACCAGCTGCCAGTAGAGGTATTCCCCGACTTAGGGGAAAGAAAAGAACGTACCATTCCCAGAAAGGTCGGCAACACACCCGATATCTATTTATGTACACCGGATCTCGGCGTTGCTTATTACTCTATTTATCCCATATAAAAAATACATAATTTATTTAAGTCTTGATGTTCAACCAATAATTTAAATTAACCATGCCTTAGTGCTGCAATTCATTTTGATCAAGTCACACTTCAACCGCTTAATATCGGTTACAGTGACAGTAACTCGAGATGAAACACGATAGTACTTACAGTTAAAATGGAATCCAATCTTATGCGTTTCGCAAGGTAAAAGTAATGTATGGATACTGTTATCTGTAGTCTTCACTTCTGGCCTAAATAATTTACTAATGTATGGAGGTGCTCCGTCCAGTTTCCGTTTACATTTCTTCATTATTATTATAACAGAATTAAGTCTGTGAAGTTCAATTAACGTCCCGTTTCGCGGACTTTACAACAAAGATCACGGGTTACTAAGGTGTTGTCATTTCTGTGACAGCCCAAGTGTCAATTACGGAAATCAATCAGGCGCATTGAATAAAGTTTTAAAGTATAAATACTTTTTTGTATACAAAATACTGTTTATTTGCACAATTAACACTGTTTGGTGAGAAACAAGTCTTCATCACTGTGTAGGTATGAGAGCCCACGTCAAATTTAATACGTTTTGTGACATACGGTCACTTAGCGCTATGTTTATCTTAACAAATCTGTATAAACCCCAGGAAGAGTTCGTCAACGTGTCAGGCTTAACGTAACTTCAAAAAAACAAATGAAGAAATGCGCTACTGTATATTTCATTAATTACAAATCAACTATCAAATCGTTGTTATGTATTTCTTACTCCTAATGGTTCGTATTTATTTATTACAAAACACATAACTAATAATTAATTCATAATTACATAACAAGTCTGGTATACGCTTGTCTAGCTACATAATTTCCGTTACTTTATTGTTATATCTTATTATTATCATAAAAATTGTTTATTCGACAAAATGTATGGAAATGTTCTAACAATATTTTATTGTTCGCGTTTGTTTTGTTTATTGTTGAAATAGAAATATTGTGTTCACATCATTCTGACTTTATATAATCAAAGTAATGATAGTAAACTAAATGTTTAATAATAGCAATGAGATAACTCCTGCAACGCAAATAGTAGCTGTCCATGAACACTGCAAGCGCATATATTAATTATACCTTTTAATATAAGGGTCAAATCACATTCTCACGATCAACAATCCTTTGCCACGACATTGACACCTAAACCGCAGCCGGATCTCAAAACTGGTCAAATCGAAACGATCTCATACACCCCAGTATAAACTTGAAAATAGCTACGAGTCCTTCACTTGGTCACGGCGGCGAATCTATTGGAACTCGCCACGCACAAAGATACAGGTGCACTCTTCAACTATCCACCACCTAACCTTTAAAGTTTTCAAAACAGGACGTGCAAAGGAATAAACCATATTCAAACTCAGATACACCTACCAAAAAAGAGAACAATTATAATCTGATGTGTTCTCTTTAAACGAATCCAACTAGGATGCAAGAACGTGGCCAGTCTTGGTACTCTGCTGTGGTTGAGCAGGGTTTTGGTTTTGGTTTTGGTTTTGGAGGAGGAGTCTTGCAAGTCTCGCGAGTCATGTAAATAAAACCTAAGCCTAGCAATTATTGAACACGTAGTTAGATTAAAATTGTAAACATATGTAGTTGACTCTGTAAAACTACATACGTCTTACGCCAAAATATTTTAATCAACAATCTAACACTAGAAAATTGTATTAGTAAAAAATTAGTGGGGGCTATCCTATGCTACCTATGCGGCCAAAAAAGGAAGTGTGTGAGTTGAGATTAGCAGATTTCATTAGGCAGTGTGCGTAGGTACATTTTTAGGCAATTTGTCGTTACTGGATGGGCGCTTTGCACGTGGAGGTAGGCATCGTTAAAGTCAAAAAATTTCAAGGATAAAATAATTCGACACTGCAAACTCGATTTTTGGAAGTGTGTGATTTTAAAACAAAATGCGTAAAGAATCGTCGCTCATATTTGGAGCTTTTCCACGTTCAACTTTGTTAAATAAAACCATTTTTTGCAGTGCACAGACTGTTCTTTTAAAAAAAGGTATAATAGGTAATAATAATAATAATCATATAAACTATATTTTTATTACTTACAACAATTTTTATAATATCTACCTATCCTTACGACTACAATCTTCCTTGCGAGGACAACATAATCTATTTGTGTCTGTTCTGAGCACCCGGAAACTTATTTTATTCTTTGGGACATGGGCAGTGGCGGCGACCTTTGACATGAAAGCGACGGCGGGGACACAAAGTCTAGGAGCGGACTAAATTTTTACCTATTTTGGTAGGGTTGTCAATGTTGGCATTAGCACAGAAAAATAAAATTAAGTAAACACAACGTTTATCAACTTTTTAATAACTAGGTATCCACGATAGAATATTTTTTCTACTAATTTCCTAAGTACTCCGTCTAAATATATTTTTCAATAATTTGTTGTGTGTAATTGAATGGTAAACTCTAAATCCTACTAGAGCTTTTTTTAAAATAAACTTATGGAAAGCACTGACATGGCATAAACACTTTTCAATTATGCTGCTTACATTTTAGTACCTAGGTATATCACTCACTATCTATCATTTATTGATATTAACAATGATTATTTCGAAATCAAAATATTCGTCAATTATGGATGCAGATACCTACTTAGTTATTAGTGATCATCTCGCCCGACAGCTTTAAACGCTATAGGTTCGAATTTGAGCCAGTGTGAGAATGTATTTAAATACAAGAAACTCAGAGCATTCAATGTATACCTACCTACTGCTGAGACATCTTCAAGGTCATTAATTAATTTTATCCTCCTGTACTGGCAAAATGGATTATACTTGTCTGGCTAATGTGGCGCTCAAACAGTGTCAAATGCCGGATTCATCGTTGCAAACCGCGCCGTGTGAACTAAAGAAACCCAGTTTATTAGAACGTCACATTTTCCCAATCCCTTGCCTTAATTTTACTAAAGTTGAAAATCTTAAAAAAAAAAAAAAGGGGGGGGGGGGGGGGGGGGGGCGGGGGTCCGCACCAAAAAATTGGCTGCCGTAGAAACTGTTACTTGCCTACTATCAAGAAGTCGTTGTTATAAATTTTGCTTAATAGAAGAATAATATAAACTTTGAAACAAGTAGGTACCTACATAATGTTTATAAAATTTTGTTGGCTATAATTTTAAGCACATACCAACCTACGAGTACTAACGTTAGTCTGCACATAGCATAAACAAGCATAATATATTATTATGGGTTAGTTGATACCTACAAGGTATGATCTTTGCTAGAAAGTTATTCTGGGTAAATTTTATCACATGGGATGATGGTAACAGATTTGTGAGTATTACTCATCGCTACCTACTTAATAAATGTTGAAAATAATAAGTACTCCCTACCTAATCAATACCTTTAGTTTCTTTCAGACGAGCGGCACGTTTAATGTTATGACGATACCAACGGTTTTAATGCCCGGGGGAGGGGAAAATCGGGATTGAAACCAAATACCTACTTCATAACGCCCAAATCTCAGTTTGTCTTAACTGCAAGCGCAAGGTCTTGCAGGCTTTTTTGCTCAAGTCTTGCAGCTTCGTCTTGCCTTGGTATTGCTAAATTAAGGGGTTTATTGGTCTTGGTCTTGCGAAAATGCAAAACAAGACCAAGACCTCCCAAGACCAACACCGATTTTGGGCAACACTACAGTGAACACCATGCCAGATTCAATACTATCCAGGGTGAGAATTTGTTTCCTATAAGTCTGATTACATCGTCTTTACTAACTAGAAGGTCTTTAGCCACTATATTGCTATGTTCCTTATGCCTGTTCATGTATCTTTTACTACGAGCATTGAGTGTTTGTTTTATAGTTTCCATTTCCAGGTGTTAGTGGATTTCAGTGTTTCTAACAAACCAAGGTGCACTGGATATGGTTCTCAGAGCGATATTTGGAAATCTCTGTATATTTGAGTGACTTGCAGAGCCCCTGAGTTCAATATGTCCAAATTGGCTTGATTATAACTTTGTATACTAGGAGTTTATAGCAATACTTAAAAATTTAAATGTATGCTACAAAACCATAAAGAATATTTTACAAATTACCATATTGTTCAGTGACCGTTGGAATTTAACAAAAATCGAGTACAATGCCCCAGTTTATGTGTACAAAAAACACCAAATCCATAAAACTAACGGACACTCGCGCCCAAAAGCATTTAACATGTAAATCACGATTCGTGACTATACGAATTAGACAATCATGAAATCTAAGATCCGATTATATTTCTACACACGTCCTAAGAAACTGGAAATGGTTAAAAGACACAAGGTCCTTGACTTTAAAAACAAAGAAATTGCGTCACAAAGCTTTGTTAATAGACAATAGAGATTTATCTACGTAGTGAAGTGAGAACTACACACTTAGCGAGAATATTAAAGAAACAAATAGTATTTAGGTAGATAAATTATAATGAGCTGAAAATTCTGCAAAATAGTAAAAATCTAATTTAGCATGGAAAATAGAGAAAGTGAAACACTTCATTGCAACGCAATCAAATAGTTAATCATAATTGTGAAATGTTAATATTATTAATTATTAATCAAGTCTAAGATATTTATTACATCCTTGAATCTGGAGTATCAAAAACGTCACGCATTTAAATTAATAAAACAAACTTACTCTGATTAAAAAAATGGGATATTTAGAACAATTAAGTTGACCTGCTTTCAATTTGTGGTACTAAATAAGAGGACAGTACAATTATCGGCTTTATGCGACTTAAAATACGTCATGCCACCAAAACGTCAAAAATCGGAGATATCTCCCATTAGCCGTTTTTTAGCATAGGGCATCAAACGATGTGTAAGGCGGACCATAACTATGTTTCCATGACAACCACAGCACGGACGATCACAGACTCTGAACCTCCATATTAGTGTTGCCAGACTTTTTACAAAGAGTAAACTTTTCTTGGAGAGTAGAGCTCTTGTCAGACGTATCTCTTTATTAAGACCTAAATGACCACCATTTTCTTTCTACATCTACAGGCACCGAACCGAAAAAAGGTTATTGACCTGTCAGGAAATAAAACGATTTTCCACTAGAATAGACGTTTCGAGAAACATCTGTCTATTTTTAAATTAACGTATTTCTCACTTTACAACCTTTATTCCGAACAATAAGAGTCGTTTTTGTTTCGGTGTCTATATAAAATTGTTGGTTTCGCCTCACTGATTCACTCAACGACTAATTAGCTCAGATGAAAGTTTCTCATAATTTATTATAGTTTGAAAATTATTTTAATTATATAGTTCGGTGGAGTATTTATATATATAAGGTATATATTACAATGTTTTTAATCGATGCTTGTTACCCATGTGACTAAAAATCAAGGCAAACTTTAATCATATTCCTTTTTAAACATTTTCGTAATTTATTTTTTTTATATTTTATTGTAGATATTGATATGTTCTTTAATATTGTGGAACATTTTTTTACACATTGGCTAATATTAATGTAGTGTTAGTAGAGACCCTATTTTTTCTTGCAATTAAAATAGCCTATATTAATCCGAGATAATATAGCATACAAATGGTGCAAGAATTTTTAAAATCGGTCCAGTACTTTTTGAGCCAATTCGTTACAAACACACTTACATACAAATCTTTCCTCCTTATAAAATTAGTATAGACATAGATTTATTGGTCCTAGTAACCCCATATATGCCCCACACAAGTAACTCCTGCACCGACAAGTTTTCTTTGCAGGTTTGCCGGTTGTGCTACTTTTTCTGTATGTAATTTTGGTTTTTGCGCAGATAATAAGAGCTGGGGTTAATATGCAATACCTCATAATTAATCCCCCTCTTAGCTAGAGATACCCTGCCAATGCATTATATTTGTACTAAAGTACTAATCCCCACATCGACTTCACTTTCGCAATCCACCTATCGCCCACTAATATAAAACTACGGTTCTGACGGCGTAGATAAAATCAATTGTTTCAAAACTCATCTTAAAGATTACTACTGCTCAACTACGTGATAAAATGCCGCGTGGGCAAATGCAAATTTGAAAGTAAAGCAAGGCGAATCTAAAATAATTTAGCATATCTGTGACATTTTATGTCAGATAATTGGGAACGATTCATTTTTATAGCTCTGTAATTATGTACAATTTCTTTTTGAGATTGTGAAGTTAAATCATATATTTGTGGATTTGTTTTCAACACACCAATATACAGTATTTACAATATTCTTAACCTACGTAATAATAATAAGAATTAAACATTGAGAAATGTAAAATTAAAACAAATTTAAAAAGTACGGTCCCTGTGGCAGTGTACCTTTAACGCTGGCAGAATTTCCTCGCTGTATTGCGATACTTAATCGTTGTGCGAGGAAAGCGCCAGCTCTGGAGACACCGGTTCTATCCACCAGGCGCCAATCTTTAATCAGCGCCTGTACACTTGAAACTCAAGAGTCCCTACTTCAAAAGGAGCAAAATCAAAGTTGGAGGAAAGACCCATATTATCACATATACTCTTTTTTATATAAATTAAGGAGCACCGAGCACATGACGAGGTCCTACTTCTTTCGGTCCAACACTGCTAAAGTATATTATTTTTCAATAAAATTAAATATTAAGTACTACAAATTTTTAAGTGGAAATATTATTATACTTTTTTGTGATAACGGTAAAGAGATGTTCTTAATACCCAAGCATAAGCAGTTCTTAACTCATTGGGTCGAAAAAGAAATGACTCCTATTTTCTATAAAATTATCGATTTCGTATTACAAATTGCACTAAACTCGATTTCTTGCTTCGCTGCGCGTTTATATAATAATGGAAGTCCAATAAAAGGCACACAGATGGTGAGGTAACATCGATACATGGCCATATGTATAGACAGGTGATCCGCGTCTACTCCATTACGCCGCGTTACCGATTCAAAAATCAAGAACCGAATAAAGTTAAGAATAATACACCAATGCGTCTTGATAAATAACAAACTATTTCTTAATGGACATGCGTTGCGCATCAATTATAAAATATTTAATGCGTTGCGATAAACAATGACGATACAATCACAAGACGCTACACGCTTCGGTGCAGACCTCAATATTTTTATTCAGTTTTCTATTTGTGACGTGGTCACTATTTCTCTATTTTATATTAATGATTTGTAATTCGTTGCGATGAGAAGTACTCAATGTACATATATGTAAATAAATATGCTGGTAAAATCTTGCTGCTGTTTCCAGTAGGAATAACCACCCAATAAAAAATGACTTTATATTATAATTTTATATACATATATTATAAAAGTCAAAAGTCAAAATCATTTATTCATATAGGAACCACAATGTACACTTATGAACGTCAAAAAAGAAATATATACATTAAATGCTACTAATTTTACACTGTGAGGGGCAATGGACCCCTACCCAGTGTTACCCAACAGCCCCATCTGATCCTTATTGACGGGGTCGTTTAATCCGTGGCCCGTCAAGACTCAAAGGGGCTTTGCGTTACCAAACCTCGTAACATATTACATTTTTTAAAGATTCCCTTTTAGGGTCGACTTGTTTCTTCACAGGTCAAGATAACGTTTAACACATACTTCTGGTCAACCCTAATGAGATAAAAATTCATTCGTGTATTTCCTCCAACAATTACTTCCTATAAACAACTATCATAAGCACTTGTCATTAAACGGAAATGGGCTGAGAAAGTTTCATCGGAAGTAATCTAGTGTCATCAAGAGACACTTCAAGTATTAAATAATTACATAATGCCGAAATGTATTTTGGTTTCTTGATCGCAGTATGGCACGCCAGGCTACATTATATTTAAAAAGGGAAAGTTTTGGACTTTTTAAATATATAAGGAATAAACTCAAAATCTACGGAACGGATTTAAAAAATTCATCAGAATAATGCTTTTTTTTTAATAATGTGAAAACGCGCTTACTCAGGCCCGCGCTATCCAGAGGAGTAGCGAGACCCCACCCACTAAAAACACCTCAGCAAAACACACGCCATAAAGATGGGCCTCCGGGGTTCATCAGGCATTTTAACCAAGGGACAAGGGCTTATATTCGACATATCCTCAGACCTCTCCCCCAATCACTCAGCAGCCCTCTTCTGTAGCATAACTATCTCGCAGAAGCATTGCACTCCAGGCCTCCTCACTTCCTATCAGAATAACGCTAACTTTATCTTGAGTAACAAAAGCTATATTCATTTTTACAACATAACAATAATCTACCTGAGCGAAGCCGGGAAATAATAACAGCTAATCTTAAATATCATGAAACGATTAATCAGTATTTTCCAACGTGGTTTCCCACGCCCCACAGGGGGCAATGATACAGATAGACTTGAGACTGAAACTAACCAAATTGGAACCTAATATAAAATCTCTGTACAGCAAATGAAGCGCGAGAAACTCACTAAATTAATATAGAAAAATCTTTATTAACATTATTTTAAGTTTGAATTTCAGTTTAACATTTTGTTTTGAACCTTTACTTACTCGTTAACAATTCCTTATCGATTTCTTAATATATTATAAATTAAATTATTTAATATTAAAAATTATGTTTGTTACATACTATAAAAATCAATTCAAAGTCTTTTAATTTAATTGTATATAAAATTGTTTGCGAAATTAAAGTTATGTAAAGTTCTTTGTGATGCAATATCCATAAATGGAAACTGTAAAAAATATTATTCATTATAAGGCAGCAACCAACCGCAGTTTTGATTAATAATTTTCTCACGTGGTAATTGCATAAGCAAGAATAGCCTTTCCAGAGGCTGGGAAATTTTTTCACATAGGAAATGAGACACGAGAAACCACAATGACCCATAAAGAACATTACTGCTAAATGTTTTAAACGTAATGCCTCAATTAAATGTTTGTCCTTCCCTCAAAGTAAATAAATAATAAATGATGAGTATAAAATATTTAAGTCATTATAATTTGGTAATTTCTTAAAGAATTAGACGACCCATTGGTCTAGTGGTTAGTACCCCTGACTGCGAATCCATGGGTCCCGGGTTCGATCCCCGGATGAGACGAACATCGATGTGATGAGCATTTGGTGTTGTGCTTAGGTCTTGGGTGTTTAAATATGTATTTATATGTCTATCTATCTATAATATGTATGTTTATCCGTTGCCTAGCACCCATAACACAAGCTTCACCAGCTTAGCATGGGACTAGATCAATTGGTGTGAATTGTCTTTAAAAACAAACAAAAATTTAACATTAATAATTAGGAACTATTATTACAATGATCAAAACGCTACAAGCGGTACAATAAGGACAGATAAAATAAAGGTAAATAAAATGTCATATGTCAAACTTAAATCCATACATTATTTATTTTACAGCTCCAAAACGTATTCACAGTGTATATTTTAAAAAGCCCAATTCTCCTTAAACTTCGTCAATTTGTTTAATTACCATCCATTAATCTAACATTTAGCAACACCTGCACGAGCTCAGGTCGTTAGGTGAAATATTTTCGATATTTGTCGCAAAATGGAACCGGTTACTTGTAAAACTTAATTACAAGTGATGACTTCGACCAATATACTTATGAGCAGGAATTATTATGTATCGACTTCAGAAATCGAAGAAGTGTGATATAAATAGTAAATATCTGTTAGTTTTCCATACGTTACAAAGTTAGATGGTATTTAGGATTTTTTTCATAGATTGACAGCCTTTATAGCTAGATCACAGGTCTCTGCGTTTATTAAGATTTGTTACACAAAAGAAGAAGTATACAAACAAATAAAATTCATAGTCCTAAAATATTGTGGAATATTGCAAATATTTCGGGGCAGAATGATTAATGTGGCAACATTTTAATAGACCTATCTGGCAACGTGTTGTGACCGTCACATCGACTAAATCCGAGGTAGGAGTCTCACAGTGAGACGCCGTTGATAAACGTGAAAAATCCCTCCTATCAGGCAGATAGATCTCGTCAAACAGCCCAAACTGAGCTGTCAAGGCCCTCCGGCGAGGCTTCAAACAAATTGCAAGCGCACGATACGTCGAGCTATGTAAATATTTAATAAATTTGCGTTTTAATAAAACCTCTTTAGGTATTCCTTAAAGAGGGTTTATTTGTATTAAATGCTTGGTAAACGCTCGTTTCCTTTATCCGTAATATTCACAAATGCACTTTTAATACATATTGGCAATTGTGTCATGGGCGATAATCGCTTGCGAAACAAACAACAGCTCGGTACCAGCATTTACCGCGTTCCCATAGTAAATGCAAGCTATTATAAACTAATTGAGCATTAAGGATCGAGGACGTTATGTAACGCCTGGATATGGCATTGAATGAGCGACTCAAAGATATCTAGAAGTGTGTATGTCGAAGTAATTTGTGGTAGAAAAAAAATCACCATTTTCATGTAATAGAAAACATCTGCGGCATTTATATTCTTCTTCTTCAGATGCCAGTTTATTACTAAAGGTTGACTGTTAATTACTTTAATTGCCAGCCAACCAAGCTCAGAGGATGTGATGCCCGTTCCGCAACCACGACTTCTTCCTTCTACCAGCCCGTCTCATGATTTTGCCCATCATTATAAGCTACAACAAGTCTTATTGACGATGACGCGTGTTCGAGATATGCGTATTTCTCCGTATTTTAACAGTCTAAACTTTCGTGTCTTCCCGATTCGTTGAATTACTCTTTCATTCCAGCTGATGCGAAGCATTCGACGGAAACACCACATCTCAATCGCTCCTTTAGCTTACAGCTGTATATTTATAAGATTTGCTTTGGTAAAATTTACCAAATTAATTTTTTTTTTGTTTTTTTTTTATTTCTATTGTTTGCTTAAAGTTTAGTAGTTTGATGGCATCCGCATGTAACGCACCTATATTTGAGGCCAGGTGGTTTAAAAATTTGATATTGAATTGACCTACATCCACAGACATTTGAAAACCAAATATGTTTTGGATGGAAAATTTCTAAATGGCTTCAAGTGACCTTCATAAATGTGCAATTTAATGCATTTCATCATACATTATGCATTTTTTAATAATTTAAAATCCCAACGCGAGTTGGTCAAGTAAACAGGCAAGGCCGTATCCGAGTTTCAACATTTACAACATCGATGGAGACAAATAGGGTTATCACAAGCTAAATATCTGTGGGTGTGTTAGGAACTATTAATATTTAAAAAAATATATTTTTTTGTATAACACATATAACCTTTTTAAACTGTCAAATGTTTAAAATTCTGACATAAAGGCCTGTTAAAGTCTCTAACGTAACAATGTATATTTGGTATTATATAAATATACAAAACGAAATGAAAAGCGCTGGGCAGAAATTTTAAGCTAGACTATACATAGAGGAATGCTTGACTGACGTTTGGCCATAATCCCAGCTGATGTTAAGTGACATGTGGCCTCCTATTGGAGGGCAGGCACGCCTGTCCAGGTTCCTGTTTAACCACCGTTTAAATCTATCTAAAAGTGTTTGAAAAAACTATTATTTCTTCAGTGAGGAATAAAACTTATGCAAAAGTATGAGATGAAAAGCGCGTGACAACCCTACCATTCGTATCTCTCCTTGAATGTTAAAAGAAATCTTGAATGCGCACGCGACGTTTTCACATGTGCGTCTATAAATGTACTTGAGAATGTTTTCTTGTACTTTGCCTACGTTAGTTTTCCACTTCCAAGTAACATAACGGATAAGCTTTAATTGGTATGATGTTGTTTAGAGCGTGGAGAATATGGAAAGGTTTAGAAATTATCTTTTTCTTTTTGTTCTAGTATAAATATCGTTATTCAATATGCCGCTAATGAAGAATATTGGAGTATGCCCAAGGGCCTCCATAGTTCTATTCTTCGGTTGAAACTTAAAGACAAAGTTAATAACGGTGTAATACGAAGCCTTACAAACATAAAAGACATCGTAGCACATACATAAAGGTAAGATGGGTTAAAAAGACCAGAGAAAGTAGGAAGAAAAAAGAAAGGATGCCCACCAGAAATCTGGGAATGGAATAAAAGGGATAGCAGGGTAGGATTGGAAAATTGTGGCGACGCAGAGAGTCTAGTGGAAGAATTTGGAGGAGGCCGTCACTCCTTCCTTCACTCGTAGTGTACAACATAATGACATGGACTTAATGTAACCTAATGTAGTACTCGAATAAAGGCTATTTTTTATCTTTTTATTTATTATAGTTATTTATAAAATCAATCCAATGATTAGTAAAAAATTGCAAAGTATAATATATTGTGTATTAAAATTGAAAGATTAGTTTCTCAAGAGTAACATTACTATCAAAGTTGGATGAAAGTAAAAACATTTTGAATTTTATAAGCACTGTAGGCCATATGGTACTTGTTGTTTTAGGTTTAAATGTATAAATTCCTTGAAAAACGTCTGCGTTTATACAACCCTGCTTGGTAACTTAAAATTCAGGCTTCTAATTATATCCAATACGAAGGGCCCCCAGATATTCAAAAGTCTAAATTTGACCAAGAACAAGCTTAATTCAAAGCATTTTTTAATCCTTTTTATATGTCAAATAACTTAACGTTCCCAAAGCAAAGTGTATATTGTTTTAGCATTTAATTTTCTAAAAGCCATAGGTCGATTCTCAGACTTAGTCATGAGAATTTCTTAGCACATAACGATAAGGTTATATATAAATAAAATATTTAATGTTCATATATTTTAAACGTAGAGTATCTGAAAAAAAAATTAAATAGCGGCCGGTCTCCCGGACAAGGGCCGCATCTAAGAGTAATAAAATAATAATATATTTATTTTTAATTAATGTATGTAAATAAAACTAATATAGATGTAGATGAATAAAGGCCTATTATTATATTTACAAATTCTCATAACATTATCAAAGAATCACAATATCCACTTCGATTGATAATTTAAAGAACCAGCACTAATTCTTAAAAGGCAAGGGGGCCGATGGCTGGCCATGCGTCATACTCGTGAACGGGTGCTACTTGTGGTGACTGGTCGTACTTGAATTCGTGTATGCGGTGATGTTAATTATTTCGACTATGTGTTTGCGTGGTGTTCCCACGAGAATGTAAGTGCGTGCTCCTATTTCACCATGCCTCCTGCTGATAGGGGACAAGTCTTTGTTTTTATTTATGTTATTATTATTAATTACTTCAAATGTCATGTGGAACATGGTGTAATGGTTGCAGCTCCTTACAAACGTTGTGTAAAAAAAAAAAACCATGGCGATTAAAAAGATTGGCGGAGAGTTTATTGCCAGTTCTTCTCTTCCGTTCTACGCCCTTGATTTGAGAACTGGCAGTAAATGTAAAATTAGAAGCATTAATATTTATTTCTTTAATGACGAATCACAAGTGTACATTGTGTTACCTACGTGAATAAATGATTTTTGAATTTTGAATTTTTTTTTGCAATGCACGAGCCCTCTAGCAATGTTATATAAAAAACCTACCTTATTCAATAAAAAAATGTATACTTCCCAAACTTAGGTTATTGACAAACCAGTGACCATTGTAGCTACATTAAAGAAAATTAAGTTCTCACGGTTTAAGTAAAAGCTAAAGTTCAGTATGCCACAACAGCACACAATTGTAATGATTGACAGGTTAATACTATCACTCGATTATGGCATTTATATCAAATTAAATAGGAGTTAAATTATCTTGCAGATAATCATCAAATTAGTGAGGTTACAGTAGGACAATGGCCCGATTACCTATTATAAACATCTGTCGAATTTTTTTGTTTAACATTAAAATCTTTAACGCTTGAAATTGGAAAGCATTGATAATTGTAGACATTTTAAATTCATTATAATAACTCATTCATGCTTATCCAAAATATTTAAATAACTTTATTTTATTTAAATAGAATCTTCTTCCTTGTTGATATCCAAAAATTATCGATCAAATAATATAATTAATTTGCATAACAGATTGGCAAATATGCCCACGAATTCAAATAAAATATACTTATTTTAATTAGTAAAACAATCATGATTTCGTACTAAGCAAACCTAATTAATATTTATTCGATTGAATTATAATTGAACACTGTAAGATTGTATAGGTAAGGAAAATGTTTAGTTCACAATTTCTTCGTTAATATTTGTTTTATTTATGTTCTATAATTATTTTTCATCTATATATTGTTATTAAAACTTCCGAATACATAAATTCAGTTTCCAATATATGATTATATATACAATTTTCAAATTATTAACCTACAAAGTAATAATAGAAAATAATTTAAAAATTATTAAAAAGAAAATTAAAGCAAATTTAAAAAGTTTGGTCCCTGTGGCAGTGTACAGCAGCATTTCCTCGCTGTATTGGTTGAGCTAGGAAAGTACCAGCTTTGGGGTCATCGGTACTATCTACTAGGCGCCAACATAAATCTTTAATAAACGGCTGAGCACTTGAACCCCACGGCCCAAGAGTCTACTCCAAAGGGGAGAAAATCGAAGTTGGAGGAAAGACTCTTATATTTGTGCCGTTTTTTTTATAAGATTTAAATTTAATATAAAAGTCACCTGGCTTGTTTGAATACCTCAAAGGAAAATATATTTGTGAAGTTTAGTTGCTCATAGGAAGGTTTTTTCATACCACATAATACTATGTACAACACAAAACGGTAAACTGATATTGCTACATTGTCAGTAATTATAAGAGACAATGCAACTGTGATACCGTTAGAGCCAGTTGCAAGCATCACAATACCTTAGGGACTCTAATGTATTGAGGTAAATAGAACTGACTTTTAGTTTAGTATAATATATGTAACACGTGACCATTTTTGAGATTTGTTTGTTTTTTTGACATTGACCTTTTTTAGATTAAAGGTTAAAAAAAGGTTATGAACTATCTTTTAGTTATGGTTTGATTTGAACAAGTTGCATATGCGATGTCGATAACAAGATATAAAAAGAGAATTTGAAAACCGTTATAGGTGACTGCATGTTTGTGTACTATTCATCACTCTATAGTTAAGCAAAAATTAACTGTTTATGTAAAGGTTATAGTAAAATAGACGAAGCCCATCAAAAACCTGGGAAGATAAAATAAACAGATAACGGGGAAAGACTGGAAAATAGTAGCGATGATGAGAGACAAATGGAAGAATTTGGAGGAGGCCATAACTCCGTCGGAGGTCGTGTACTGATATTAAAAATAATAACTTAATGTAATTCTCATTATAGTACTGGAATTGAGGCAAATTTTATTCAATAGTAAAATTCTGTAATAAACAATAATTACCGCTTCACTATCCATGGACACAATTAGTAAATGACTATTAATTTTACCGCGATATAACGTATTATTGAATACTAGCCCCGTATTGTGTAGGTGCCCGCGACTTCATCTGCGCAGGATTAGTATTTCGAGCAGCTGATATTAGCGTAGCGTATAAAAAACTACTAAAGATATTGATTATTTGAGATAAACATTTCCATCATACATTACATAGGAACTCTAACGGTTTTGGCAGCGCACGCCAGAACAGCTCGCAGATGGCATATTATTTCCTACCTACTTGATATTTTTGACAATTCACACAATATCTTTATAAATTGTAGCCTATGTGTTATTCTGATGTAGAAGCTGTATTATTGGAAAGTTTCAGTACAATTCATTCAGTGGTTATGACGTGAAAGAGTAACAAACAACTAACAAACTTTCGCGTTTATAATATTAGTAGGATAATTTTTTATCCCAAGTTGCAAGATTATTTACTCAAAATAACTTTAAAAGTTAAGGCTAAACATCAATGAACCTTTCAATACTTA